>JAJPUD010011940.1:0-51813 GCA_023553655.1 Myrmecobius fasciatus
AATTATGGTATATGAATGTTATGGAATATTATTGTTCTGTAAGAAATCACCAGCAGGACGGTTTCAGAGAGGCCTGGAGAGACTTGCATGAACTGATGCTGAGTGAAATCAGCAGAACCAGGAGAACATTATACACAACAACAAGACTATGCGATGATCAATTGTGATGGACATGGTTCTCTTCAACAATGATGTGATTCAAACCAGTTGTTCTGCAATGAAGATAGTCATATACATCCAGAGAGAGGCCTGTGGGAACTGAGAGTGAACCACAACACAGCATTTTAACGCTTTCTGTGAATATTTCCATGCATTTTGTTTTCCTTCTTAGGTTGTTTTTTTCTTCTTCTCTTTCTAGGTCTGATGTTTCTTGTGCAGTAAGATAACTGTATAGATATGTATACATGTATTGTATTTGTCATATAATTTATCCTATTTAGCATGTATTAGATTACCTGTCATCTAGGGGTGGGAGGTGGGGGAAGGAGGGGAAAAGCTTGGGAAAAAAAGTTTTTGCAAAGGTCAATGTTGAAAGGTAACTCATATGTTTTGTAAATAAAAAGCTTTATATATATATATATAAAAGAAAATATAGGAAGAAATGGAATATTGTATTCTGAAGAGCAATGGAACTTAAGATGCAGCTCAGGATGACTTACCTTGCAAATCTGAACTTAAGTATACATGAAAATAAAATGTGTATTCAATAAAAAAACATAATAACCAGATATATGTTCTCTGGATTATTACCACTATTTGGGAGTTTAAGAGAGATAACCAGGGCAGCACCTTTTTTTCCAAGAATGTCACAATGGGAAAGCCTCTACTTCTGAGGATGTGATGCTTCCTCCCCAGCAGGTCCCAATTTAATGATCTTGTGTCCACCTGAATGGTGGTACCATGACTCAATCCTTTTGCTGATGTTCACCCATAGGATGCAGTAGCTTTGGCACCCTGCTTCTGGGCACCCATTTTCATCTTTAAGGAATTCCTGTAGCTGGAATATTACTTTCCATGCTGCCATAATATTCCATATTACTTTTATCTTAATTGCTACCACTTTCCTACCTTTTCTTTGCTGGGTCATCATCTGTGTCACTTTTCCTTCCCCACACCCTCTTCTCACCACACCAAAAAGTGAAAGGATTCCTAGTGAGACCTGACAGATGGCCACCTGGGATTCTGAATTCTCAAAAGGTCCCAGTAAAGTCACCTTTCATTTCCCCATCATCAGAAGGCACTTCAAAAGCCATCTAGTCCAGCCCTCTAATCTTCCAGGTTTAGGGAGATCAAATGACATGCTAAGAGTAGCATAACTAGTGAGCTTTTGAGGCAAGATTCAAACACAGGACTTCCTAAGATCAAGTCAAGTGACCTACCCAATAAAAGGTGTGCTGCAGTTTCATAGAAACTAGATTTAATTACTCTGGGCTGCTCTGATATTCCAACAACACCAGCTGGAGAACATTTGGAATCAGTTTCACATTTACCTCATAATCTTTGTCATGATTGCTAAGCTTTTTTAGATTTTTTTTTTACTTTTGTAAAGCAAAATTGTTATACAGATAATTATTTGCACAACCTTAAAAGTGTTGTAATTTTCAAATAAATGCTTATTGTGGTTCCATTATTGAGCTTAGTATCCTCTGTCAATTTTTGTGTTACCTAACTCTCCCATTGGATTGTAAGAGTCTCCAGATCCCAACAGTGAGCCATTATCCATGAGTCCATTAGACTTATTTTTGGGAGGGAAGGAATAGTGTGAATGACAGGAATTAACTTTTGAGCCTGCTCATGTGCTATTTAATGATCCAGAGTATCATTTTATTCCGTAGTACAGACTATACAAGAAAGGCAGTTTGGCATAATGGATCAAAGGTTGGCCTTTGGGTAAAGTCATCCAAGGTATTCCTTTACTTCATATTCACTATGTGACAATAGCTAAACCTTCTTGTGTACCCATTAACTCTTTAAGGGCATAATTTATACCATCTCTAATCAATGACAGTGAATGGAATTTACACACTGAGAGTTCCTTCTACAAATGAAATAAAAAATTTGGACCAAAAAAAAAACCCAACCAGAATATAACCACATTAACTTGAAAGGCAGCCTGTCTGCCTAAATGTCTTGTTTGCTGAGGAAAAATATGAACTCTTCTTTATAGTATGAAATTGCCTAGCAGCTGGTACAGAAGAT
Organism: Myrmecobius fasciatus; assembly: GCA_023553655.1. Lineage (NCBI taxonomy): Eukaryota > Metazoa > Chordata > Mammalia > Dasyuromorphia > Myrmecobiidae > Myrmecobius > Myrmecobius fasciatus. The sequence goes on from JAJPUD010011940.1 coordinate 2,200, forward strand.
AAGGGCAGGAGTAATGAACATTAAGTTAACCTCCAGTCCTGGGGCAATGGAAATTTAAAAAAAAAAACAGAGAGTTTGGCTCCATAGAGCTATTGCAGGAGGAAAATTTGGAAGCACAAATTCTAATGATGAATTTAGAAAGATAGAGATGTTAAAAAGATCTTCAGATGTCTCCCAGACTTAGCATCCTGTTCATGTTCACCAAGGTTATAGAAGTGGTCAGCATCCCTCTAGTCTCAAGTCTACATGGTAGCTGTGCTGTTATAATGCTATCAGTTTCCTTGGTAATATGATTCCAGGACCTATAGCCCAAGCAGACCCTTCATTAGGGAGCCAAAGGCTCTTTAATTAGTATATTCATCACCAGCTGAGTCATGATTGCTTTTTATATGGGATTCCAAAACCCTCTGGGATTCTGGGGAGCCCCAAGTCTGCCCAAGAGCTATTGATTTCCATAGGGCTAACTGAGCTTATCAGGGCTTGTCAATCAGGACATCAGTTAGTTCTACCCTTTTACCCCCAAACTTGGAAGACCTGAAATTATTGGAAGAAAAGGAAATAGGTTTTTATTGAAGATTCAAACATGAAAACAAGATCTTGCCTTCAATCAGTTTATATTCTACTGGGGGATAAGGTGAACATGGAATTTCTCTTTGAATTTAATTCAGATTCTACGCAGAGAATTACCGTTAGACCCCAGACATTTTGAGGTCCTTTTTTGTTCTACTCACACAACTACCACACTAGTTCAAGCCCTCAACTGGAAGACTGTAAAAGACTTCTAATTTGATATCTCTTCTTCAAACCTCTCATGCTCTCCAAATCATCTTCCACTTTATTGCCAAAGCATTGTTTTGGCCTGACCATGCCACCTTCCCCACCCTTCTACTCAAGTGGTTCCCTATTACCTCCAGGGTGAAATAGAGACTTCTCTGTTTGATGTTCAGAGTCCTTCACCATATGGTCCCTTCCTTCCTTCTTTTTCTCACACTTCCCTACTCTCTAGACATCCCATGAGGAGGTGATGTTAGTCTACTGACATATATTTCCTCTCTCATCAAGATGTTTTTGCATTAGGTGTTCTTCCTGACTTGACTGCTCTGTCTCATTACCTCTGACTCTTAGAATCCCTTTTTTCCTTCAAGGCTTAAATCAAATCCCACATTTTATAAGAAGCCTTTCCTATTCCCCAGCATTTTCCCCAAAACTGTTAGGGGCCTTCCCCTATGAGATAATCTTCCCATCTACTCTGCATATATCTGCATATATCAACTTAGTTATTGATATGTTGTTTCCTTCCTCAGAATGTAATCTCCTTGAGGGCAATTACTTTTTTTTTATCTTTCTTTATATCCACAGAGCCTCACACATGACAAGTCCTTAATCAATGTTTGTTGATTGATTTGTTTGTTGTTGGTGAGATAAATCCATTTTGGTGCTTCCCTTCCTAGCACCTGGAATAAATTTTAATAGAAGCTCTATGTTCAATTTACCCCTCCCCCCCAGTAGAACATAAACTCAGATCTATATGTAGCAGGAGGACAAATCCCTTCCCATTGTCTAGATTAGCTTTTCCCACTCCTTAACAGTGGACATTTTAGTACAAAGGAGCAAAGGATTTATGGAGGAGCAAGGGAGATGTCGAGTTATAATAGGATCTTGAAGAGAGGTCTACACATCCATGCTCTCTACAAGGAAGAGCATGCAATCTACTTTGAAAAAAAATTACACGAAGAAAAGTGAATGTTTCTCACATAGAGTTGAAGTATAGACATTTATTGTAACATGTTATTTTGTTGATTGTATTGGGGTGTCACAACTCCATTGCTTCATAGATACTAAAATGGCAACAGTTATGAAAAGAAGCAACAGTTATGAAAAGAAACACTAAAATGGCAATAATTATGAAAAGAAGTAACAGTTATGAAAAGAAACTAAAATGGCAACAGTTATGAAAAGAAGTAACAGTTACAAAAAAAACACTAAAATGGCAACAGTTATGAAAAGAAGCAACAGTTATGAAAAGAAGCACTAAAATGGCAACAATTATGAAAAGAAGTAACAGTTACAAAAAGAAACATTAAAATGGTAACAGTTATGAAAAGAAGTAACGGTTATGAAAAGAAACACTAAAAGGGCAACAATTATGAAAAGAAGTAACAGTTATGAAAAGAAACTCTCCCCTTGAAGGTACTAAGTAGATTAGTACAGCAAGAAACATGATCACTAAGAATCTCATACTCCAGAGACACACAAATGAACATATCAGGAGTAACATGGTCTAGGTACTATGAGTCATGTGTATGGTAGAGTTCTTGAAGGAGGATAGGCTCTTCCTGGAGAGAAAGTTATCCAGAGTTTTCAGGAAAAGTATGCTTTGTCAAGGCCCATTGTGAATGTTTTTGTAGGGCTAAATAAAATGTCTTGTGTTATTTTTTTTTTGTTAGCCTTAGTGATTGAAATGGAACCAAGGGCCCATATAGAGAGAAGATATGGTAAGGTTTCTAGAATTTTCCTGGATGGGATATGAGCTAGAGAGACTCTGTGAGTGACACCCCACCTCAAATACAACAAAATAAATATAACAAAAATTTAACCAGGTCTACTATGCCATGGAATAAGGTTGAATTAACATACAAGTTAAGGGTTACTGTTATTGATGTTAAGTTGCTTCAGCTATGTGTGATCCCATTTGGGGTTTTCTTGGCAGAGATACTGGAGTGGGGGCAGCTAGATGGCGCAATGGATAGAGCACTAACCCTGCAATCAGGATGACCTAGATTAAAGGCACTTAACATTCATTACTGTGTGACTTTAGGCAAGACACTTAACCCCAATTGCCTTGCCAAAAATAAATGAATATAATAATAATAAATAAAAATATATAAAGTATATAAAGATACTGGATTTGTTTGTCATTTCCTCTTCCAGAAGAAAAAAGAATTGAACAACTGGGCTACATGACTCACCCAGGGTCATACCACTAGTAAATGCCTGGAGTCAGATTTGAGCTCAGGACCTCCTGATTCCTAAATGAGCACCCAATCCACTGTGCAAGCTATCTGTTGTTAAGATTTGGCACCACGTTGTTTTAGCACTTACACAAGATTTCCTCACAAAAAACTTGAGAGATAAGTAATACAATATAATTATTCACATTTTATAGATGATACCTGATAATCCAAGGGTTTAAGTAAAACAATCAAGGATACCCAGCTATTAGATATCAAAACAATTATTTGAACTCAGGAACCCTAACTCCAATTCCATAATTCTTTCCATTACACCATTTTATGTACAAAGCCAAAAGGAAAAATAGAAAACAAAATATTATATGGTGTATGTTTCTGCCTGGCAAGGGTTGATCAGTGGCAGAAGCTGGAACAAATGACTATCCAAGAGATCAGAAGAAATAGGATAGCAATAGAGTTTGCAGAGTGGCTGCCCAGGAGATGCAGAAGTGGCCACTTACAAGCAGCAACTGATTCTTATCATGTCAAAAGGTCTCTTCCAGCCCTTCTGTTGGGTTTTTATATAAAGCTATTAAATTTGACCTAGAAATAATAATCCTGGCTTCTTTTCAAGGGATGTTGTGATGAGAGAATTCTTGAACCATCACAGAGCATTCCACAAACATAAATTGCTTCATAAAGGTTAAGTAAGTGATGGGTTTTGGACTGCTCACAACTTATTTTTCATCAGCACTTAAGCATGATTAGACATTAAGTAACAGAAGGGAGAGGGAGTTAATAGTGCAAAGCAGATTGGGCAGGTTGTTAAGAGTATGATCCAGAGAGAAAAGGAAGTTTGGGCAAAGATTAGCATATGTGTTGAACAGAACCAGGGCTTACAGACTCCAGAGTTCTTAAGAGCTGGCCAGGAAAATGTCTGAGCTACTAGTGATCATTTTGAATGAGTCCCATTGGATGTAAGGTACCACTTGATTGAAACACAGTAATTCAATTCCATGCCTTGAATAATGATGATGATGATGATGATGATGATGATTAATTAATAGGACTCTATAAAGCATCTTCTCTGTATCAGGCACTGTATAAATAATGTATATAAAACATTCATATGCATATAATGTCTTAAGTTTTACAAAGTGCATATAAGCACTATCTTATTTGATAGGATAATAACCTTGTAAAATAGGTGCCGTTATTTTTTTCCCATTTTATAGGAAATAAAAGTGAAGATGAGAAAGGTCTTGGGAATTGCCCAGTGTATGAAGTTCTAAAGTTAAAAAAGGCATTTAAAATCCTTCACAAACTGATTTCCTTACCTTTCTATATTTAATATATATATATATATATAAATATATGTGTGTATGTATGAATATATATATATATATACATATATATATATATATTACTCTCTTGAGATGCTTCAGTAAAATGAACAAGGGTTTAAAATATTTAAGTTCAAATCCTAATTTTGCCCTTTCTACCTATATAAGCTTGAGCATGTCTATTCTCCTGAGTCTCAGGGAACTGTAAAATGAAAGTGTTAGAACCCATGACGTCTATGGTTCCCCTCAGCTCTAAATTAGAGATAATTTGAGCTCCACCCAGGTTCCTTGGTGCATAATTTGGCAATCTTGGGAGTAAATAATATTAAACATTTATTCAAATTCTAAAATTCTATGAGGTTTTGACTATAGTCCTTTCCTAAAACTCACTTTCAATGTCTCCCATGGCATTATGATGGCCCAAGGTTCTTAAAGGTCTGCCTACAGACTCCTCATTGCACTGGCTCCCATGTTTGAGAGCAGGTCCATAGTCAAATCATTTACCAAACTGTGTAAGGAGCAGCCTTAGCCAATTGCAAAAGGTTCGATACCCAACCAGAAAATCAACTAACAATTTATGGCACCTTAGGAAAAGAAACAAATGTCGCAACTGAGATTTTCATCAGTGGGGAGAAGAACCATATTAATGAAATCATGAATCTTTTAAAATTCTGAAGCTGTTTCTAATAAGGGAAAAATAACTATTAAAGTGAAGTTAAGTACACAGGTGAAAAATAACAGAATTCATTTGTTCCATATTGATTTAGTTCTGTAAGTTTATAAACAGCAGGTGACAAGGATCTATATAATGGTTATCATGACAGATAAGCCTATTCAGTACTTTCACTAACCACTATCACCTCCCTCCCAAGTCCACTTGAGAAATTGCAAATTCTCACCAAGGCCTCCTGTGAATATCCCAATGTCCTTAGTACACCTCTTGCAACACAGCACCCGTGAATGCTAACATCTATTGGTCGCTTAAACATTTGTTGTCCGGGGATTGTAAAGATGATGGATGGTGAAAAAGCAAGAGACTCCAGGGAGGCTTGGTAGATGAGATGAAATCAATCTGTTGAGATTGAAATGTGAATGATGTGAAAGTAATACATGCTAAGCACAGAATAAATCATGAGGAAGGACAAGGTTGGACAACATCCACATGTTTCACTGAGAAGTACAGCATGGCAGAGACTCTTAGTAAGGACACTTAGAATCATAGACCTGGAGCTGAAAGGGATCTCAGAAACAATGAGTCCAACTCCTTCATTTTATATGTGAGGAAATGGAGGCCCAGAGAGGTTGTTCATTCAGTGTCAGAGCAGTAAGTGTTTAAATCCACATTTTCTGAATTCTGACTCTATAATCAGTGCATTCTGGATTCACATCCTGGTCCTGTGTGACAATCTCTTGCATCCTCATTTTCCTCATTTAGTAATAATGAATAATTTCTACATTTGCTTTCAGGTCTCTATCAATGATACTATCAATGAATATATCATTCTCTCTTCCTGTGGATTTACAATCTTCAACCACAAAAAAGAGCTGGTTATGTTTGATTCCATTAGCTCAATTCTCATACATCCTTTGGGAATAAAATCATAGACTGCTGGGTTTGGATGTCCTGTGAGATGCTATTTAAACCAATCCTCCCAATTTTACTAATGAAGAAACTGTCTTAGAGAAGCAGAAGAACTTATGCCAAGATTTAAAAAAAATAGTGGGAGAGTTGGGACTAGAATTCAGATTTCCTGATGCCTGATCTAATGCTTTCTCTGTGTAAAGAAATATTATCTCACATTTCATATTCATAGATTATCAAAGACCTTCATTATACCAAAATGCTTCATTCAATATCAGATAAGGAGGAACAGAACAATGAAGCCACAAAAAATTAGAGCTGGAAGAAACCTTAGAGATCATTCTTGTACACTTCTTTTTATAAATGAGGAAATTTGAACCCAGAGAAGGGAGATAATTTGCCCAGGATGACACAGTAAGTTTGTGGCAAAGCCAAAATGAAAATTTGTCTCCTGACTCCCAGCCTGTGAAATCCCTCTTTGGATATTGAATAGAGAAAAACACTCATTAGGGCACTCAGCAAAGGTTTCTTAGTTGACACAGCTCTGAACCAGAATCATAACTAGGTCATTCTATATCTGTGGCAAATCCAGCCCAGATGGGGTGGATAGAGAAGGCTAAGCAACCAGGAAATACTGTCATAGCATAGTGATAATAGGCACCTTCCACCATCACCATCCATGGGCAAGAAAATTGGAAAGAGGACAGAATCATGTTAATGGAAGAAGCCAAATTTGGAGAATAAATTTGGGTTTGATATTTTCTGATTGGAGGATCCAGGTGAGGGGGCATTGCTCCATGTCAATCACTCAGTGAAAAAGTTGCTTCCAACTGAACCAGTTTGAAAGTGATAGCTATAGGTTTGGCGTTCTGGGAATACTAGGGATATAATGCTGTATAGGAGAGTTAAGGATCCCACAAAGTGGCTGAGAAGTTGGTTTACTCACAGGACAGACAATCTGATTGGAGAAGGGAGTATAGCAATGTAACAATCCTACTGCTGAAAAGGAATAGAGGTCTCCTAAATCTTCAGAGAAGTGGCAACCCATAGCTTTAAGGAAGTCAATAAGGCAAGATTCAAGAATTGTTCAATTGTGATTGCCTTGGGAAGAAGAATGGATACACAACCACTTGAGGAGGAAGTCATCTGCTATGTCAGTGCCAGGAGTGCAGTCTTGTATACCTCATGCTACTCACAATTTGATGCTCTAAAAAGAAACCAAGTCCAACTTTCTGACGAATTGGTCTGTTAAGTAGCAGAGGGATTGACATGGGATCCATGGATCCTGGGGAATTAAGTAGTGCTTGTCCTTGGCTCTGAGTCAATCCAAATAAATACAGTGTCCATTCTGGGATAACAATGAGAGAAGACAGGGGTAGCGTGATCACAAAATGGACAGTACCCTGGTATTGTGAAAATAGCACCTGAAGGAAGTGGGTTAAACTGCTTCTTCTCCCACTTAGTCACATGAACTTGGGTAAATCACTTAACCTCTCTAAACCTCAGTTTCTTCATTTGTAAAAACATAGAATTGTTTAGATGCCCTCAAGGTCTTCTCCAGCTCTAAATCTATGATCTTATGAGACAAGAATCAATTACCAAGTATTTATTAAGTACCTACTATGAGCTGAGTTTTACACAAGGTCCTAGAGATTCAGACAAAAATGAAGCATTCAGTGCCTGCAATTTTCTCAGGGAAGAATTCCCAGAATGCCAATGTAGCTCTCACTTTCAAACTGGATCAGTTGGAAGCAACTTTTTCACTGAGTTGACACAGAATAATGCCCCCTCACCTCTATTCCCCATCCAGAAAACATCAAATCTAAATTTATCCCCCAAATTAGGCTTCTACCATTAATATGATACAGCTGTGCTCTTTCCAACCTTCTTGCCCATGTAGGATGATGGTGGGAACTGCCTACACTGATGGAGGGAGCTGCCTACCATCACTGTACTATAAGTGTTTGAAGAAAATCTGACATTCCCTCACTGACACCTGCCAGCTTTGTGACCCTGAGCAAATTACTTAAGTTCTAAGTCTACTTTTTCTTAGCTACAAAATAGTACTAATAATATCTATTACACCTACCTCATGCAGCTGTTTTAAGGATCAAATTAGATAACATGTAATGCTTGGCAAATTTTGAAATCCCATGTAAGTGTTAGTACTTATTATTTTTAGGAAACAAACTACAAAATACTTTCTAGACTTCTCTTGGGTTAGGCTGATGAAGGTACATTGAACCTTAGAGTCACAGTGTAAATTATTGTCTTCACTGTATTCCTTAATCAGCCAGAGTATGAATACTCTGAGGGAAGATGACTCCAAATAAAATATACTAATGAAGGTGTCAAGCTTGGCTCCATAACCACTGGGATTTAGATGTTAGCTGATGTATACCCAAGGTATAGAGAACTAAATCTTCAGAGAAGCATTGAGAAAATTATTGGGAACCAATGCTGTTCAATTATGTAAGACTCTATCTCATTTGGGGTTTTCTTGGTAAATATACTGAAGTGGTTTGCTATTTCTGTCTCTAGCTCATTTTACAGATGAGGAAACTGAGGTAAACAAGGTAAAATGATGTCACACATCTAGTAAGTATCTGAGGTTAGATTTGAATTCAGGAAGATCGAGTCTTTCTGACTTCAGGCCTGTTCTTCTATCCATTGAATCATCTAACTGCCCTTCTCAGATTAAATGATCATCTAAATTGTGCCATGATTAGGTTAATTACTGCTGCAAACAGACTTTGATAAAGCCATAGTGGATACATGGAATCATGGATTCACATATAATGAGGCCGTGAGATTAGGCAATATGATCTGGGCCATGTTCAAACTGGCTTTGTTGTTTTAGGAAGGGGTAGCAGATACCTAGTGTTAGGGGGATGGATCTCATCCATTTGTGATGTTATTCAGAGGATATAAGAAGAAAGTTTTAAAGCTATTTCACATGGGCCCTCCAAGAATATGTGTTCAGTGTGATGCTGTAGTCATTGTTTTGGTTCAGAAAATGCACTGAGATCTTTACAAGAAGCCATGATTCTGAAAGAAATAAGCAAGACTTCCCTCATCATACTCAAGCAAGTTAAGGAGAAGTTGGACCATCTAACAAAGTGATTACTACAGTAGAGCTTGGCCTAAAATTCCATATGTATACAAGAGAGAACCTTAAAAATCTTATCAAGGATATTTGGAGGAAGAGAACTCCTCAGTCTTTGAAGTACTTCTCTTTAACTTTCAACTCTCCTAATTAGACATAAATTTTATTTCTACTACCTGTTTCCTGGATAAGGGTTCCATAGTGATTGGTGTGTGTGTGTGTGTGTGGGTGTGTGTGTGGGTGTGTGTATGTGTGCATGTGCATACACGTACACTTATAATTTATGTACATGGTACCAAAAGGCTGTTCTGAAATTTTAAAAAAAATTAAAACTAAGAAAGAATGCTTTTGCATACATTATTTTATTGGAAATGTCAATTTCCACTTTCCAAAAGTCATTGAGGGAGTTAGAACAGGTATTTTTAATCCTGTTTTATAGTTTAAGAAACTGAGGCTGAGAGGGCTTTAATTCCTTTTCCTAAGACATACAGCTAATAAATAGTGAAGTCAAGGTTTGAATTCCATATTTCTTATTCCAAATGAACTTTATGATCACATGCCCATGGACTGATGCAGGACATTCAATATTCTCTTTGGAGAAGTGAGAATCTGGGGAAATGTTCTTAGCATCTAAGCCATGTGTACTTAAAACCAAGCAAACAAACCTCAATCTGGAGTTCTTTTTTTTCGGTTAGTTCCTTATGCCAAGGGCCAGAACTGTGAGATTTCTTTTTAAACCTTTGTTCTTTGCTCAAAGACCTCAGGAGACACTGAAATACAAAAACATAAAAAGACTAATGAAAGTCAAGCCAGCAGGCAGCAAGAGCCATTTAATAATTGTGCACACAGTCACCCCCACATCTGTGCTCCCTGGTGAGGCTGTCTGCAAATGGAGCCCACTGTGACCCCAAAGTTCATGATGTTGCAATGGTTAAATTGTGATGGAATATTCAGCTACTTCTCTTTGCCCCAAAATGGGCCCAGTTTAATCCTGTTCACTCTGCTTGCCCTGTAACATTTCTGAATGGCTGATTCTCTCCTACATGAGGCTATGAGTAGAGAAGAAGCAGAGTATGGGGAGAGACAGTGGCTGCTATATTGAATTCAGTGGCACTGATGTATCCTGCTGGATTCCCAGAGAACTAGTCAATGGTGTAAGTGTCTTCATCTTGCACAAAAAAAGGAGGGAGTGAGGGAGGGGGAAAGAAGGAAAGAGGGAAAGAAGGAAAGAGGGAAAGAGGGAAGCAAGGAAAGAAGGAAGAAGGGAAAGAAGGAAGGAAGGAAGGAAGGAAGGAAGGAAGGAAGGAAGGAAGGAAGGAAGGAAGGAAGGAAGGAAGGAAGGAAGGAAATAAATAAAGAAATTTTAGAATATTATTCAATTCAAAATGGATATATTAAGCACCTACTACATGACTAGCATTTCCCCACACTGGCCCTGACAGAGAACTTTAATGCTTCTTCTTTATTATTATCACATGATTGGTCTTCCCACTCTAGCTTAATACCTAAAGTCAAGACTCATGGTCTGTTATATTTCTAAATATATTGAGGCACATTCATTCCCTAGAGGTACTACCAATATGGCTATTTTAACTCCAAAGAATAATACAATGATAAAAATTTAAAACTGGAAAAGGCCTTTCAGATCATGTCCAGAGTAACAAACTATGACCCAAAAGCCAAATCCAAGACTGCCTAAGTAAGCTAATATTTTTTTCAATTTCTATTTTAAATATAATGAAACAATTTTAAAATATAAAAAGCATTCTTAGTTCAAGAATGAATTTGATACACTCATCATAGTTTGTGAATCATAGAGCAGTTTGAAGCTCAGTACAGCCCCTTGGTTCAAAAGTAGGGCATTAGTCTTTTCAGTTATTTAATGGACAAAGTGGGAGTGTTCATTCATCCCCATTCTACTTTTTCTCTTAAGACTGAAGAGTGAAGGTTGGGGTCTGGTTGATCCAGGTCTCATTCTGATCCTTGACACACATGCTTACTGTCTTGGAGGACAATTAGAAGTTACCTCAATTTCTTCCCTATCTGGTGTTAATTGAAATCTTTGATCACCTTGCTATTCTACCAGAATTTATGAATATTCATAGTATATTTAATTGCCTATGTTAACAAATTCATTATCAAAATGTCAAGCCTCACAGAAACAGGCTATTGTTTTTAAATGACATTTTCATGATTGCTATTTTAAAGACTCCACAACTGCTGCTCCTGCCATATATTGGACACCAAAACTGCTAGTTTTTCTATCATCTTCCAAACTACGGGAAAAATTCTTTCTACCTGACAAAAACTGATGGAAAAATTGGAAAGGATTGCGGTAGTGTAATACCAGAAAAACTGAGGCAAACAAGAGATTGGTTTATAATCTTTAATGTGGAGTTTAAGCTAGCTGACTGATGGAACTCTTGTCCAAATCATTTGGTGGAGATAAACCCAGGTAGGGAACTTATATCTAACTAGGGTTTGATAGGGGAAACAAAAACAGATAAGGAGAGGGGGGAAAGTCACTGGGAGGATGGACAAGCCATAATTCCAAGAAAGGATCATAATTTTTTTTTGAATCCTGACAGGATAGAAGTCAAGATAAGAAGGTCACGGACAGGAGACATTGAGGCAAGGGACAATACTCAAAAGTAGGGGGAATTATCCTAGCAAGGATTGAGATAAAGCATCTGGAGTTTATGGCATAATGGTATGTAAAATTCAATTTCCAGTCCTAATGGCAAGGAAAGGGGAAGTTGGCTCAACATATCCCAACTCTCTGTAGTGAGTATTCAAATCCTTGAATCATCTTGGAGAGTCTCAGGACCATGATTTTGACTGACTCTATCTGGGAGCAGATAAATTGAACAAGATTTGAAAAGATGCAAGGATCTATAGCAAGGGAAACTCTGTCCCTGGTAACCCCAGAGTAGTTAACACCGTTCCTTGTTTAGGGTAGCACAGAGGCCTCCCCATTGCAAGAATAACATGTCAAATTTTCTGCAGTTCTGGAACACCATCTCAGTCAGGGAATCCAGTTTGAGATGGACAATTCAATGTGAGTTAGGTCTTCAGTGGTTTGTGCACTTAACTCAGCCTCTGTTTGCAGAGGGAGCAGAAGTGCTCATGGCAGTTCGTGTTGCCCTTCTAGGAGGGGCACTGCACATCTGTCAGAGACTCTAAGGGGGAAGCATGTGGCCTGAAATTGCTCTACCTATCTCTGCCCAGAAGAACAGACAGGCTAGGGAACATTGCTACTAGGATACAGAAAGGATCTAGATTACTGAGCAGGGTATGTGGGAGTGTGCACACTTAGTCAGACCATCACAGCAGGCAAACCATGAACTCTCAGGGGCCGGATCCCAAACTGCAATGTCCTTTGAGGATGATGAAATATTAATTAAGGAGCTGAGGTTACAGGGGGAGGAGTGGATCAGAAAGACTTGTGGAAGCAGTCACAAGCCAGGTGCCTATACCTTGGAGATTTCCAAGAGTGGTTTTTGGTTGTTCCCAAGAACAGGTAGATTGAGAAGTGGTCCCAGGAACTCAGTCTGCCAAGGCAATTCCAACAAAATAAGGAGGTTTGAAGTGAAAGTAGAGCCAGCAATCACAGCCTGGATGGGGTTTTTGTGGGGTTTAACAATGAATATTCAATTGGTAATAAACCAAGAAAGGAGTAAGGACAAAAAAGGACTGTGGGGAAGGGTTCTAAAGTCAACAGGAACTAATGGCACTAGGGATGGTATGGACTGAATGGGATTAGGCAGGACTGAAGTTGTGGGAAGGATTAGTATGGTGGGCAGAGAGATACCTATAACCTGCTGCCAGAGGTTTAACTTTTGTCAAGCTGTCCCTTCAATCTAACATCTAGGTGAGTTGTCTGATTAAAGTGTTTTTTCCCATTTTTTCAAGTGCTTTTGAGAAAATCCACCCGCTTTCCTTGTCCCTCATTTCTTATCCCCCTTTTGTTTTGTTGAAGTAATCATCCAAGGGGCTGTAAACAGGGGTTCAATTTTTTAGTGACTATCTCACATATAAGCCCTGAAAGTGAATCAAAGCTCCTATACATAGCATACTAGTACAGTAGAGTTTTTCTACTTTAGAACTTATCTAAAGATCTCTCAAATAATTACATGTTCTGAAGGGCACATTATGTTCAATTATCTAATGCAGATACATAATATAATTTGACAAGCACTGAATTGCTAGTGGTACATCCTTTTTCAGCAACATTTACCCAAATTTTAACCCAATATTTTTCATCCTAAATCCTAAATTCATTGTAACAGGGGATCCAGTCACAATTTGGTATTCATTCATCAACCAGTTCCAGATCCTCCCAAATCAATGGGGCTCAAAGTCCATTAGAGGCAAGGGCAACAGTCTCATCTTCTGAAACTACTTCCTGTTCAGAATGGGTATAGAGCTGAATTATTCTACAGGATCCTATTTCTGGGGGGAGGGTGCTGGAATTGATTGAAACACCCAATGGGTTGATCCAGGTCCCTGAAGCTGGTCAATACAACAGTAACTTGATCAAAATCCAGAATAAAAAAATCTAACAAATAATGTTTAGAATAGTGTGGGTTAGAATGACTGGTCCACAAGGACTGCTACAACATGTGGAGAGACCAATAGATGGGCTAGCACTTCTCACATAAGGAAACATGTTTATCTTACAGGACAGACAAATGTTAAGACAAATGTCAGGTGTAGTCCCAGTAAATAAAATAGCAGTCAGGTTTCACATTTGTTCTGATCATCCAAATCCAATATAAGAGGAAAAAAGCAGTGTCATGAATATAACATAATATAATCAGTCAAAACTGATTCTTCAGGGCCTCAATCCGAGAGCACATACTTGACAGAGGATAAAGCAGCCTTAACTCAATTTTACTTAAGGTACTGTCCCAGTCCCTTTTAAATTGTGGAGCACTAGCTTGATGATCTATAAGACAATCACACCTGAATTTAAAACTCTCAAATAATATCAGCTATAGTCCCAAAAAATTTTATCTCCAATAGCAAATCTCATTAATCAAAGCTTCAGAAGAATCTAGCTCTCAAGTATCACATATCCTAAATAACTATTAACTATGACCTTATATTGATAGCAGTAAGAGATTCATCCCAGAATGTTCACAGCTTATCTTCCATAACTAAGTAGATGGTTTTAAGTTCAACATTACATAAATCATTTTGTTTTTAAAATGTTCAATACACAGAAAAATTCAAAATTGCTCATTGTCTATAGCAGAAATATATCCAAAGGGACAAAAGCAAAAATTATTATCTGCAGAGACCTTTTAAATACTGGGAATACTTTAAGATGACTCAATACAATTAGTTAAAACTCATGCAGAATATAGAGTATCTTAATCTCACATAAAAGAAGCTTATCAGAATTAACATTACTAACTTCTCCATTCTAAAAAACATCAATTGATGTTTCTCCAATTCTCCCTCTAAACTTTCAGAAATAAAAATTACCGGTACAACAAGGTCTATATAAAATAAAAAATTTCTCACAAACAACTGTGCCTACCCTATCAGATCAGATTAAAATCCTGCTCTAGGTATAAGTTTCTTGCATTGCTAAGCAGTGGAATCTATGACACAGCATGAAAAATGACCTTGCCTTAAAGAGGCCATAGACTTGGGAAAAAAAATAATTAATTAACACCATGTAAATGTAGGCTGTTTTTTTTCACCAATAAAAACAATTAATGTTTCAACCAGCAGAGTGAGCTGCAGTTTGTCTTCACTTCTAAGAAGCAGACACACTCAGGGAGGAGGAGGGTGAGTTAAATCTTCACCTTCCAAGTTGAAAGATCTTTCCCTTTCTCCTTCCCCCACTCCACTTCTACTTATAATTAACTTTAAGGGTGTCAAGTTCTTCTCAGGATTTAGCCAGGTAGAGTGTTTCCTGTCTCCAATCAAATGGCAAATTCCTTCCATTAAATGACTCACCTATTCCTTTCCCCTTCTCCAGCATACTATCCTTTTCTCCCTCCCTCTATTCCTATTTCTAACACTCTTTCCCTTCTCTAACATGATTTCTTCTTTTGCCTCCCAACATGCTTCCAAAACCAATAACTCTTTACAATTTCAGATTTCAATACTTTGAGAATAACCCCTACACAATTATCAGTTTCACAGTTTTCACACGTGATAGCCATATAAACATAACATAACCTATCAAAAAATGGATAGGAGCCTCCTATTATTTTATCATTTCAAGTTTTAACATATACACCAATTAAAAATTATTTTTTAAAAAATCAATACTTTCCCATGTGATATTCCGACTAAGATATTTCATTCAAACTGTCAATCATTTCTGCAAATCAATCTTTCTTGTCCCATATATGTAAAATCACCTCTTCTCTCCTTTCCTTTGTTTTCTTTTTCTTCAAAACTTTTAAGATCCACAATATAGTTAACAGCTAAATAATTTCACAAAGCTTATATGCATGTCCAGCAAAGCTGATAAAATTTTAAAGCTTAGCTCATAGGGAATACAAACATGTGACCTCTTCAGGTAAGTTGACTGAAATTTGTTTTAACAAGCTATTTTTTTAAACCAAATCAAATCAAATACTATTGCAAATTTCCAGTGGTAATGTTACAATATTCAAACAACTTCCAAACATCTTATATCCAGAGTAAACAGATTTAACATTATTTCCCACAATTTCAGAATCACAATTCCAATTTAAACATACTAAGCCCAAAATTTCAAGAGATGAATCAATAAGTCATACCCTTTTCCCACTTAAATAAGTTTCCCTGAATTCTGATTAAATTGTTGCAGGCAAACTGAATTTCCATTTGGTTATTTATCTATGCATAAAAAACTGGCTCTCAGAAGTCTAAGCAGGCTCAGAAATCTGACTAGATAAGGAGGATATTCCTTGCCAGAGTTTGTTTTTTCTCTAAAGCAATTGGCATCAGCTTTTTTTTTGTTCTCTCCTACCTCCCCCCCCATTAAGAGATGCAACCTGATCCAGATAAGGTTTTTGCCCCCTCCCCCTTTATTTTTTTCTAACAGGCTTCCAATTCTAACAGGCTTCCAAAACAGGCTGCTTTTCTGATAGATTTTAAAAGCAGCAAAGGTTTTTCTATCCCCCCCCCAAGTTAGTGCAAATGGGTTACAATTAAGTCCAATAAAGAAGTTAACACTCATAAAGCATTTGTTTTATGCTAAGTACTTTTGCAATCTTGAAATGACCAATTGCCAAATTCATCAATCATTGTTCTTAAAACTTAACAGAACTCCTTAAATCAACACATAGCAGAAAGACAATTCACAAACACAGATCATACAAACACAATAATTCTCATCATACATCAACAAATACAAACTACGGGCAAGCTCCTGATATCTCAGGAGTGCCATGACGGGAATGTTCAGTTCAACAGTCTCTCCTTCCCAGAAAGAGAAATACATAAACTGAGCCTTTTCAAAGATTAACCAGGCTTCCAGAATCCAGAGTAAAACTGGGGGGATCAGATCTGCCTTCACAGATGGCACCCAAATGTATTTTCCTGAATTTTACACTCAAAAAATACCAAGGACCAAGTTGTGCTTAAAAAGCACCTAGATTTGTGCCCAAAGGCACCCAGGACTAAGTAGTGCCACATGGCATCCCATTGGCACTTCCCAGAGTTGCATGGCTCTTCAGCCAACTTTTTTCTAGGGACCTAGATTTGCTAGAAATCAAACCAAACAGAAAACTTACCCTGCAGGTG
The DNA here is from genome assembly GCA_023553655.1 of Myrmecobius fasciatus. Lineage (NCBI taxonomy): Eukaryota > Metazoa > Chordata > Mammalia > Dasyuromorphia > Myrmecobiidae > Myrmecobius > Myrmecobius fasciatus. Next base: position 18,934 of record JAJPUD010011940.1, read on the forward strand.
TTTCAAACTGGATTCTTCACATAGGCCAAATAGAGGTCTGCCCATGGTGAGTCTTTACTGTGGCCAGAATTAATATCTCCTGGGGACCCTGGAACAAACCAGAGACTGCCTCTCTCCCTAAAAGAGTGTAGGACTAGCCCACTCAAGGCTCCCCACAGAGGCCTGCTGTTCTCCAATCTCTAATCTTGCTCTCAAATTTCTAATATCTCAGTGGGACCTCCAAGTGTAATACCAAGAAACAGAGGCAAACAAGGGATTGTTTTAATCTTGAATGTAGAGTTTAAGCTAGCCACCTGATGGGACTCTTGTCCAAAGCACTCAGTGCAAATAAACCAAGGCAGGGAACGTTTATAGGGTTTTAACTAACTAGCGTTTGATAGGGAAAACAAAAGCAGATAAGGGTGGCAAAGCCACTGGAAAGATGGACAAGTCATAATTCCAGGAAAGGATCATAACTTAATCCTGACAAGATAGGGATCAAGATAAGAAGGTCATGGACAGGAGACATTGAGTCAAGAGGCAATACTCAAAAGAAGGGGGAATTATCCTAGCAAAGATTTAGATAAAGCATGTGGAGTTTTAGACACAATGATATAAAAAAAATTTCCAGTTCTAATGGCAAGGAAGTGGGGCGGTTGGCTCAACATTGGAAGACAGGTTTAGAAAAACCATGGCAATAAACTTCTACTAGTAAACTACAAATGTGTAAGCAAACTAAATATAAAAAGTTATAATAATTTATTATTATATTATATTATTATAATAATAATAAAAGAATTAAAGGCAAATAAAAGGTTGATTTAAAACTAAGGTTTAGAAAAAATTCATACTTAACAAGGAATTGAGTCTATAAAACAAAAGAAACTATTTCAGTGGTGTGAAATTCAGTGATGTGAGCTTCTTCATAAACAAAATCAATACTGCCAGGATAAAAGAAGATATGGATTGGAGGGAGGATGGGGAGGAAAGGGGAGAAGTATTTACAATGAGCAGTTCTGAAGTCCAAAATATCACATGTAATGAATATGAATATATTAGACTCAACATTATTCTCCAATAGATAAGTAGTCAAGACTATTAGTAGTTTTAGAAAGAAGTTCTTATTAAAACAACTATGTAAAAATGCTTTAAAATATATAGGAAAATGCAGAGCCAAGATGGTGAAGAATAGACATGTATTTTTCTGAGCTTTCCCCATGTCCCTCAAATCAAGCCTCTGAACTGGCTTTGGAGTGACAGAACCCATAAATATTTGGAGTGTAACAAATTTCCAGCAGAAGATAATTTAGAAGATCATCAAAAATGTCTGTTTTAATTGGGCATAGAGGGAGGTGAGATGAGCACAGGCAGCTGAGCACAGGCAGGCCCCTTGAGCAAAAGCAATGCAGAGTCCCAAGGTGGTGTGGCATTCCACACACCAGGGAATCTACCATGAGGAATCTAGAGCAGTTTTGGCTACTCTGCCTTGGGAACAAGCCAGTCAATGAGCAGATTAGCTGTAAGATATACAACACAAATACAAAAAGCAAATAGTGAGGCCCTGAACTTCAGAATATCATGGGACCTGGTCACACTCATCCAGCACCTGAAGTTAGTCAGCACTGACCCAGTTCAGCCATTGTTGCCTGTAGAGGAAGCTTAGGCACTCTCTCCTTTGCTCTAAAACAGAACTCAAATTCTTTAAAGAGCAAAAAAGCAAAAAAAAAAAAAACCCTCAGATCATAGATAGTTTTCATGGGGTTTTATGGTGAAGAGAAAAACATATTTCAAACCCTGGGACACTAAAGCAGACTGTTTCCAGATGGAGCTCCAAAAGGTGAAATAAATTGGTTGCCATCTCACAAGGCTCTATTGGAAGAATTCAAAAAGAATCTTAAAAGAGAGCTAGAAGAAAAATGGGGGAAGGAAATGAGAACTTTGCAAGAGGGTATAGAAAAGGAAACACAGAAATTATCTGAAGAAAACTCCTTACAAAATAGATTTAGTGAAATGGAAAAAGCATATAAGTCCTTACACAATAAATTTGACAAAATGGAAAAAAGAAAGCAACTCTAAAAAACAAAATTTGTGAAATGGAAAAAAATACATAGAATAAAGGAACTTATTTAAAAATTCAGTTGTCAAATACAAAAAGAACTAAAAAAGCTAACAAGAAAATAATTCACTAAAAATTAAAACTGAACAAATGGAAATTAATGACTCGATATATCAAGAATCATTCAAGCAAAACCACAAAAAAAAATGAAAAACAGAAGAAAATGTAAAATGCCTCCTTGGAAAATCAACTTACCTGGAAAATAGATCTAGGAGAGACAATCTAAGGATTTTTGGACTTCATGAAAACCATGATGAAAAAAAGAGCATAGACATTATTTTTCAGGAAATCATCAAGGAAAACTGTCCTGATGTTCTAGAATCAGAAAGTAAAATAGCCATTGAAAGAATTCACCAATCACCTCCTGAAAGAGATCCCAAAATGAAAACTCTAAGGAATATCATGGCTAAATTTCAGAATTATGGTACCCCAAAAAATATTACAAGCAGCCAGAAAGAAACAATTCAAACATCCAGGAGCCACTATCAGGATTATGCGGAACCTAGCAGCTTCTACCTTAAAGGATCAAAGGGCCTGGAAGCTGATATTCTGAAAGGCAAAGGGACTTGAAATGCAGCCAAAAATAAACTATCTAGCTAAATTGAGCATTATCTTTCAGGGAAGAAGATGGACATTTAATGAAATAGGTGAATTCCATTTATTTCTCATGAAAAGACCAGAGCTGAACAAAAAATTTGACCTCCAAATATAGAACTTAAGAGAAGCATATAAAAGGTAAAAAGGGAAATAACTTTTGAGGATTATATCTCAGTTATGAGTATACATAGAAAGTGCAGGTATAATTTGATTTTACTGTGATAATATAAAAAAGAAACTAGAGGTGGAAAGGGGATTGTACCAGAAAAAGAGATAAGTGGAGGTAAAATGAGGGAAATTAGATCTCATGAAGAGATAAGAAGACCTATCATAATTGAGGGAAAGAAGGGAGGGCCGTGAACATTGTGTGAATCTTACTCTCATCAGATTTGGCTCAAAGAGAGAATATTAGACATATTTAGTTTCAGAGAGAAACTTGTAGAAGGAAAAATAGAAGCAGTAAGGGAAATATATAAGAAAAGAGGAGGGGCTATAAAGGGGGAGAGCTGCTTGAGAGAAATGGAAGTCTGGGGGAAAGGAGCAAAGAAAAGGAAAAAGCTTAATTTGAGGTAAATAAGATGGCAGGAAATACAGTATTAGTCATTTTAACTGTGAATATGAATGGGGTAAAGTCTTCCATAAAATGGAAACAGATAGCAGACTGGATTAAAAGCCAGAATCCTATAATATGTTGTTTACAAGAAACACATTTAAAGTAGAGTGATACATAGAGAGAAAAGGTAAAAGGCTGACACAGAACCTACTATGCTTCAGCTGGCTTAAAAAAAAAGAGGGGTAGTGATCCTGATCTCAGATCAAACAAAAGCAAAAAGAGATAAGGAAGGAAACTATACCTTGCAAAGGGTACCATTGATAATGAAATAATATCAGTAATAAACATATGCACCAAGTAGTGTAACATCTAAGTTCCAAAAGGAGAAGATAAGAAACCTGCAAAAAGAAACAGCAAAACTATAATAGTGTGTTATCACAAACTTCCTCTGTCAGAATTAAATAAATTGAACCAGAAAATAAATAACAAAGAAGTTAAAGAGGTAAATAGTGTTTTAGCAAACTAAAGTATGATAGATCTTTGGAGAAAATTAAATGGATACATAAAGGAGTATACTTTTTTCTTGGTGCTTCATGAAATCTATTTTTTAAAAATTAACCTTATATTAGGGCACAAAGGCCTAAAAACCAAATGCAGAAAGGCAGATATAGTAAATTAATTTTTTCAGATTGTGATGCAATAAAAATTACATGTAATAAAAGGCAAGGGGAAAATAGACCAAAAATTAATTGGAAACTAAATAATCTAATCCTAAAGAATGAATGGGTAAAACACCAAATCATAGACACAATCAATAATTTCACCCAAGAGAATGACAACAATGAGACAACATACCAAAATTTGTGGGATGCAGCCAAAGGGGTAAGTAGGGGAAATTTTATATATCTAATCACTATTCATCAGAGAAATGCAAATTAAGACAACTCTGAGGTACACACCTCTCAGATTGACTAAGATGATAGGAAAAGATAATGATGAATTTTGGAGGAGATGTAGGAAAACTGGGACCCTGATACATTGTTAATGGAATTGTGAACTGATCTAATCATTATGGAGAGCAATTTCAAATTATGCTCAAAGGGTTACCAAACTGTGTAAACCCTTTAATCCAGCAATATTTCTACTGGGTTTGTATCCCAAAGAGATCATATGTGCAAAAATGTTTGTGGCAGCCCTTTTTGTGGTAGCAAGAAACTAAAAACTGAGTGGCTGCTCATCAATTGGAAAATGGCTGAATAAGTTATGATATATGAATGTTATGGAATATTATTGTTCTATAAGAAACCATCAGCAATATGATTTCAGAGAGGCCTAGAGAGACTTACATGAATTAATGCTTAGTGAAATGAGCAGAACCAGAAGATCATTGTACATGGCAATAAGAAGATGATAAGATGATCAATTCTCTCATCTCTAAAATGTATAGAGAATTGTCTCATATTTATAAAAATTCAAGCCATTCTCCAATCGATAAATGGTCAAAGGATATGAACTGACAATTTTCAGAGGATGAAATTAAAACTATTTGTAGTCATATGAAAAAGTGCTCCAAATCACTATTGATCAGAGAAATGCAAATCAAGACAACCCTGAGGTACCACTAAACACCTGTCAGATTGGCTAAAATGACAGGAAAAGTTAATGATGAGTGTTGGAGGGGATGTGGGAGAGCTGGGACACTGATGCATTGTTGGTGGAGCTGTGAACAGATACAGCCATTCTGGAGAGCAATTTGGAGCTATGCTCAAAAAGTTACCAAACTGTGCATACCCTTTTAACCCAGCAGCATTTCTATTGGGCTTATATCCCAAAGAAATCATAAAGGAAGGAAAGGGCCCCACATGTGCAAGAATGTTTGTGGCAGCCCTTTTTGTAGTGGCTAGAAACTGGAAACTGAATAGATGCCCTTCAATTGGGGAATGGCTGAATAAATTATGGTATATGAATGTTATGGAATATTATTATCCTGTATGAAATGATCAGTGGGACGATTTCAGAGAGGCCTGGAGAGACTTGCATGAACTGATGCTGAGTGAAATGAGCAGAACCAGGAGATCATTATACACGGCAACAACAATACTATATGACGATCAATTCTGATGGACATGGCTCTTTTCAACAATGAAATGTTTCAAACCACTTCCAATTGTTCACTGAAGAAAGCCATATACACCCAGAGAGAGGGACGTGAAATGTGGACCACAACATAACATTCTCATACTCTTGATTGATGTTTGCTTACATTGTGTTTCCTTTATCTGATATGTCTTTTGTGTAGATACGATTTTTTTTGCACAACAATGATAAGTTTGGAAATATGTATACATATATTGGATTTGCCAACTATTTTAACATAATTAACATGTAGTGGATATCCTGCCATCTAAGGGAGGGGTGGGGAGTTGGGGGAAAAATTTATAACAGAAAGCTATGTAAGGGTTAATGTTGAAGAATTACCCATATATATGTTTTGCAAATAAAATATTTTTTTCAAAAATTTTGCAAAAAAAAAATTTGCAAATAAATATATATATATATATATATGTATATATATATATATATATATATGAGACGATCAATTCTGATGGACATGGCTCTTCTCAGCAATGAAATGATTCAGGCCAGTTCCAATGAGTTTGTGATGATGAAAGCCATCTACATCCAGAGAGAGGATTGTGGGAACTAAGAGTGGATCACAAAATAGCAATTTTACTTCTTATGTTGTTATTTGTTTGAATTTTTTTCTTTCTCATTTTTCCCTTTTTGATCTGATTTTTCTTGTACAGTAAGATAATTGTATAAATATGTATGCCTTTATTGGATATACATATATTTTTACAATGTCTAACATATATTGGAATACTTGTTATCTAGGGAAGACGTTGGGAGGAAGAGGGAAAATTTGAACACAAGTTTTGCAAATGTCAATGCTGAAAAATTCTCCTTGAATATGTTTTGAAAAAAAGCTTCAATAAAATAATAATAAGAAGAAGAAATAAGAAAAAACATATAGAAAAATACTTTTAAAAACAAGTTTAAATCATGCTCATTAGATCGGAAATTTTGATAAAAGGCAGATATAAGCAAGATAAAAAGCAGATATAAGGGAGTCTTTAATAATATAGAAATACTTTATGTAATGCACTTTGAATGGAGATCTATAATTACCAACATATCCTGGAAAACAATCTGAAATCATGCATGAAAAATCACTAATTGTTCATACTCTTGACCCAGCAAAGCCCCCATTGTAAGATGTGTTCCCCAAGGATAGGAAAGAATTAGTAAATATCCAATAGGCCAAACTTTCGTAGTTAAAAATATAAAAACAAAAAACACCTGGAAATAAAATGTTATCATCAATTAGGAACAATTAGGGAATCGTAAACATGTTGTTTTATGTCAATGCTATAGAATACATTGGACTTCAATGAATTATGAATATAACTTGGGAAAACATATGGATTAATGCAGAAATGAATAAAAAGAACTAGGACAAACTATACCATGATACCACACAAAAACATCATAAAATTTAGATCATATAGAATGACCAATGTTAATTAGAGAGCTAACCACCCTAGTTTCAGACTGACAGTATAACTCTTCTTCTCCTCCTTTTTATGGTAGAAAATTGGTTCTCTAATGGTGCAGATTGGCATAGTTTCTATCAATAGGAGTTGTCATGATTGACAGTTTTGTGTAACTTTTTTTTTCTTTTTGCTGAGGGATTGGGGTTAAGTGACTTGCCCAGGGTCACACAGCTAGGAAATGTTAAGTGTCTGAGACCAGATTTGAACTCAGGTCGTCCTGACTTCAGGGCTGGTGCTCTATCCACTGTGCCACCTCACTACACCATGTGTAACTTTTTTTAAAGGAAGATTTAAGAGGATATAGGAAAGTAAGTGTATTCCAAATAATGATCATCAGGAAAACATTTTTTTTAGAAATGAACTTCAAATATGGACAAATATCCAAAATTCATGGATAATTTTATTATAGGGTGAAGTGGCATATAGATTCACCCCTAATATTAGACTACTGCTGTCCATACAATGCTGTTGGCCTCTGTAGACGACAAATTTCCTATGGCTCTTACCATCCAAAGCAAAACTGGGCAAAATGCTAGCCAGATTAGAGATTGTCACAGCAATCACAATATTTCCTATAAAGTACTTGAAAGATTTCAAGTAGTATTGTACACTACCCAAAGTAGTGTGCATTTTTTAAATTTTATTTTTAAATTTTTTTTAAAAAACTTTTTTTATTTTCAAAACATATATAAAGATAGTTTTCAACATTCACCCTTGCAAAATCTGTGCTAAATTTTTTTTCTCCCTCCCTCTCCTCTCTCTTCTCCCTTAAATAGCAAGTAATGCAATATGTCTTAATAAATATGTTGATTCTTTTTATGTATTTCCATAATTATCATGCTGCACAAGAAAAATCAGATCAACAATGAAAAACAAATGAGAAAGAAAACAAAATATAAACAACCACCAACAACAAAAAAGTAAGAATACTATGTTGTTTTGGTATGTTATTTTTTTGTTGCCATTCTCTTGAATGAAATTATTGAATGTGTCTATGATTTGTTGTTTCACCCACTCATTCTTTAAGATCACATTATTTAGTTTCCAATTATTTTTGGTATATTTTCCTCTGGCCTTTTATTGCATGCAATTTTTATTGAATCATAATCTGAGAAAAATATATTCATGATTTCTGCCTTTTTACATTTGATTTTAAAGTTTTTATGCCCTAATTCATAGTCAATTTTTGTATGGGTGCCATATATTGCCGAGAAATAAGTATATTCCTTTCTCCATCCAATTTTCTTGAAAGGTCTATCATCCCTAACTTTTCTAGAATTCTATTTATCTCCTTAACTTCTTTCTTATTTATTGTATGGTTTGATTTATCTAGTTCTGAGAGACCAAGGTTGATGTCCCCAAATATTTTGTTTTTCTGTCTAAATCTTGCAGCTCTCTTAACTTCTCCTCTAGCAATTTGGATGCTATACCACTTGATGCATATAAGTTTAGTATATTCTAAATTCTGTGGTACCTTAAGATGTAGTTTCCTTCCTTACTTCTTTTAATTACATCTATTTTTGCTTTTGCTTGATCCGAGATCAGGATTGCTACCCCTGTTTTTTTTGGGTTTGTTTGTTTGTTTGTTTGTTTGTTTTTTAACCTCATCTGAAGCATCATAGATTTTGCTCCAGCCTTTTACATTTACACTGTATCTCTCACTCTGCTTTAAATGAGTTTCTTGCAAGCAACAAATTGTAGGATTCTGGCTTTTAATGCTGTCTGCTATCCACTTCCATTTTTGTGGGAGAGTTCATCCCATTCACATTCACAGATAAAATGAATGTATCTGTATTTCCAGCCATCTTGTTTACCTTCAGGTGTATTTTTCTCTTCCCTTTCCCCCTTTCCTTCCTCCCCAGTATTTTGTCACTGATCACTGCCTCCCTCAAACAGCTTTCCCCTTTTGAAGTTTCCCCTGTTTTACACCTTTCCCCTTCTACTTCTGTTCTCCTTTCTATTAGCCTCACTCCTTGCTTTCCCCCTTCCCCTCCTACTTTCTTAGAGGATGAAACAAGCTTCTCTGTGAAGGATGTGTTTGATATTCTGTCTTTGAGCCAAATCTGATGAAAGTAAGATTTGCACAATGCTCATCCCCTTCTCCTCTTTCCCTCAATCACAATAAGTCTTTATCTCCTCATGAATTGTAATTTAACCCATTTTAATTCCATTTTTCTCTTCTTCCAGTGGAATCACTATTCCTCCTCCAATTTCTTTTCTAAATTATCACAATAGTATCAAATTATACCTGTACCCTTTAAGTATACCCATAACTGAGATACAAATTTCAGGAATTAAACATATCTTCCCATATAGGGAAATCACTTCTATTATATTTTGTTTTTTACTTACAAAGATTTATGTTGGGTACTCTAATAGCAAAGTAAGCTTCTTAAGGATAAAATGTACCCTTAAGATTTTGGATTGAATGAACACTGGGCCCAGATTCAGGAAAAATGTGAATTTAAATCTAATCTCAGTCATTTATTACTTATGTGACCTTGGGCAAATGACTTAGCCTCAATTCACCAAGATTTTCTCTCCTGTAAAATAGGGAAAATAATGCACCTACCTCCAAGGTTGTGAGGCTAAAATGAGATAATATTTACAAAATGCTTAGTACATAGAAGGTGCTACACAAATGCTGACTATATATTTGTAAATTTTAATTGAATTAACTTGAGAGAGGAAGAAACTTGACCATTGTTACACATAACTATGTAAAATGGCAGAATTAGGACTGACCCCAAATCTCTTTAGTCCCAAGTTATTTTTTATGGTATGTAACATGTGGCTCTCCTTGCCCTGATTTTATTAAAAGGCCAATTATCATAGTTCTATTTTTGGTAACTATGAACTGATTTTTTTTATATTAACTCTCATAAGAAAATGACTATTTCATGTCATATTATAAACTTTAGCATGACTCATAACTAGCTTAAGGACCACTTGGGATACTTGGGACTCTACTCTGAATACCACTGATCTAGAGTATTCAGTACAGAAATCTGGGTCTGGAACAGAAAGACTAGTTCAGAAGAATCCAGATTGTTTTACCTAGATTCAAATTACCTGGAAAACAATGTATTTTACTTGTGTCCACAACCTGAGAATTGAGATTCTTTTAGACTATTAATTGTTTAATCAAGGTAGGCAAAAGGACTCTTAATTAGTCCCTTGATAAAGCTTTCAAAGAACAAAAAAGTGAGTGCTTTACTGACATGACTGCTAAGTAACATGGTCTCTAGTTCATTATTTGTGATTTAATCTTTGCAGTCTTTCTTGCAAGGACAAGTTTTGAAATTGTGGGTGATGCAATCAAGAATCATCTCTTTGGTTTCCAGGCAATCACCAAAGTCACACAAAATGATTCTGAAAATCTTTACTGATTCACATTTTCCTACCCAGAGATATCTTGCTTCCTTTTCAATCCCAACAACTCCCTCCCTCCTTAGCTTCTGATTATTCCATTGCAGCATAACCAGTGGACATGTGCCATCATAACCTGGAAACTCCATAGACATCTCAACATCACCGTGGTCCAATGTGGTCATTCTCATCCACCAAATCCTCTCTTCTTTCAAGTTTCCATATCTATATTGAGGGTCTTGCCATTCTTTCAGTCACTCAGGTTAGTGGCTTTAATGACTTCTTCCACTTCTTCCTTTTTGTTACCTCCCATATGCAATCTGTCCTCAAGTCTTATCCATTCTACCATGACAATATTTCTCACATTCAAGCCCTACTGTTTCCTGGTTTGTAACTTATCACCATTCTCCTACAGGATCACAACAGTTTCCTAACTGAATCATATATCTCCCTATGTCAACCCATTTTCCACACAGTTGCTGAAAGGGTTTTACTAAGCCAAAACTATGGCCATATTATATTACTTCTTTGCTCAATAAAAAGCAGTAGTAGCTCCTTGTTATTCCAGAGTAAAAATAAGTTGCACTGTTTAGCATGTAAATGCTTTCAAAAATTGGGTATAACTACTTCTTCACATACTTTTCAATCCAACGATATTGATCGTCTTGTTGTTCCTTGCACCACAATTCTCCATCTCCTATCCCCATGCTTTTTTGTACACATATTGTCTTTGAAGCATGAAATACATTTTTTCTTCACCTCTTCCCTTAGAATCCTTACCTTTCTTAAGTGACCATTTCAGATGGTACCTACTCTCTAAAGCCTTTCTTGATCCCTCTACCTCATCCACCCCGAAGACATGAGTTCAAATCTACCTTCAAACACTTAGTAGCTGTGTGACCCTGCCTCAGTTTCCTCATCTATAAAATAAAGATAATAATGAAATCAATTTGCTAGGGTCGTTATGAGGATACACTTAGATAATATTTGTAAAAACACTTTGTAAATGTTAAAGCATTATATAAATACAGTTATCATTATCATTATTATCAAGATTATTGTTATTAACGTTATTATCATGTGTCTTTGTTGCTTCCTTCTGTATAGTATAAACTACTTAAGGGCAAGGATTGTTTCATTTTTGTATTTTTTGTATGAAATCCCCTATTACAAGGCTTAAGAGGAACTTAATAAGGCCTTGTTGAGTGATTGATGGATTGATAGCTATCTATATAGTCAACTTTAGAAGATTCATACTATTGAATCTTCACTTAGAAAAAGACTAATATAACAATTTGTACAGAATTAATATAAAAGTATAATTGCCCCAGAACATGCTATAAGTAAGAAAAATTAAAATCACATGGATGATGATAAATTTGTTCATAGAAAAAAAATTTCTCTGAGACAAAGTGGGGAAAGAAGAAAGGAAAGAGGAAGAGAGAAAGAGAGGTACAGAGACAGACAGATAGAGACAAAGAGAAAGGGAAAGAAAGAATGTTGCTGGAGAAAGCCTGACAATCCATCAATTCTCATTTTGCTACCAAAAGGGGACTTTCACCCATTATCTCTTAGATGAGAGTTAGAGAGATGAGTCTCCTGTCTCTATTAGGCTATTGACTCCTTAAAGGCACAGATTGTACATTATGTTCTATTACCTAATAAAGCCTACTATAGTGCCCTCTGGATAATCAATATCCTAAATTTTTAAAATAAATTACTAGTTGGAATAATAGTACTAGTTGGAAGTTTGTCTTTTAAATAAATCAAGGAATCATTTGTGGTTTTTGCCATCCCATATGAGGCAGTGAAAAAAAATCTCCTGGTTGAATAATTTAACAACATTCAACTTGTATGGCACTTCCCACAAGCTTAATTGTGCCTTTTGCTTTCTACTAGTGCCTTCATAAAAAAATGACCAAGAGAGTAACAAAACGCTTCCAAGGAAAGTATGCTTTGAAATGTGCCATCATTTATTTTTTTTATAATGGATATCCCCATGGTTGGTTTTCTATCTCCCCAAGACATAATTTGGAAAGTATTAAGGGGAAGATAGATGATTTTCCCCTTTAGCTTAAGCAGTATCAAGAAATTTAGCATGGAATAGTAACTATTATCAGTTGTGAGCTGAAATGATTCTCAGAAGTCATTTAGGCCACACACACTCCTTAATTTACAGTTGAGGAAACTGAGACCCCCCAAAAAAGTGAGCTTTAATTTCATAGTGTGCTTTGTTAATTGTTTGACATCTTAGTAAATGACAACAAGAAGATAGGTGTTTGTCAAGAGCAAAAATTAGTATAGGGTTACACTCAGAGGCACTATCCTTAGTGAGGGATGCTTTTCAAGGAAGAATATTGATATGTCTGCCCACTTAATATCCATAGGATCACGAGATCCAGGAAGAGATCTGGGAGGCCATTTAGTCCAATCCTTTCATTTGACATGGGAAGTCCAGGAAGATCATGTGACTTTGCACAGTTCAATTTGAAAAGTGATAAGTGACAGAACAGGTTTCAACAATAATATAAGGAATGGACTCCAAACCCCAATTTTTCCCAAATGGTCAGTTGCATCTCTTAATAATTAAAGGAGATAGCATTATGGAAAGGATGGAGAGATGAATTTTACATTAGAAATACCTGGAATCAAATCTTGCCTTAGACATTTACTAGCTGTGTGATCATAAGCAAGCCATACAAGTTCTGGGATCTCCCTTTCCTCATCTGTAAATTAAAAGAGTTGTGATCAATGGCCTCTAAAGATTCTTCCAGTTCCAAATTTAGGGGCCTATGAGTAGAAAGTTGAATATAAGGCTTTTCTGAATGCCCAATCAGGGAGATACTGGCTTAGGATAACATTCACCCACAGGACTAATACTGTCTGGATAATAGCACAGGGAGTGGTAGAAAAAAGCCAGGTGATATTCATATGTCCCCTATCCTATTCCACCACACCTGATTCACACATTTAGATACTGGTTAGAAAGGAATTATTGTCCTGGGCCATTAGAGACCAAAGTCTTTTAGTCATTTATTTAGGATCATAAACTCGTAAAGTTACCAAGAGCCTAAATGAAAACTTGTCTAAACTCTTTTAATCATAATTTAGACTTCATAGTCAAATGACTAGATGAGCTAGATAAGTCCTTATCTAAGCTTTTAGTAATTCTGCAAGTTTGTGATTCTAAATAATTTGTCCCCCACTTAAAATAGTGCAATTGAGAACTGTTATCTTGGATATTAGCATATAAAGCTATGAGAATCATCAGAATCTCTTTCCCCCACCCCACCCAATGGAGATATCCATCCACAGATGTTATAATAAATGGATTGTCTGAGAACATTGAGCTCAGTCAAGTACTCCTACTCTCTTTAGTGCCATAAACATCAGGTAGGGAAATGCTGCTGTTGTTCAGAGGCTATGGAGGTCAATGCCTAGAATGTAGGAGAACAAAGAGTAGTGGGAACTCAGCCCTTTTAAAATGTCTATTTTAAATACAGCTGTAATGTAATGGGTAGTGAGAAAAACTACAATGTATTCCCAATAAACCACATCAATAGAGATAAGAATATCCAAATGAATGGGGTGGTGGAAAGTTCCCTGTTAGGTTTTAGAAGACTTGGATTTTAAATCCAGTTCTATCATTAAACGTCTATTCCCTTAACAAGTCATATAACCTCTTTCCGCCTCAGTTTCCTCTTATGTAAGATGAGGAGATTGAACAAGACCTTTAGAGATCAAAAGTCTCTGAAATCAAAGAGAGGCTTCATTTTTGTATAGTGCTTTTGAACACTCAAGTCCATAAAACTTTGTTTTACTTGAATTAGATTTGATTTGGCTTCTAGAATTAAAGCAACCTGTGTTGGAAAGAAACTCAAAGTCCTTTTTGTCCAAACCCTATCTGACCAAGATCCTTTCTTCAACATTCCCAAGTGGCAGGCCAGCCTCCATTGACATTGGATTCAATGCCTCCAAAATGATGGCTATTTTAGATAACCCTGATTGTTAGAGATGCTTTTCCCCTTCTCCTTCCCATCCAATAGGTCCAATGGGAAGCAGACATCATTGACTTCCCTCTCTGTTTCCCTGCCCTATCCCAACATCTTGTTCTAGGATAGTGGGTCTCAGGTTGAAGCAGACATGCTCAGAAACCCTTCTAAACTTTTTGCTAATAGAAAAGCTATAGATTTGCTCCCAAAGAGAAGATGGTAGGTTGAGTATCAATATCTAGTTAGGAAGCAAAAAAACCTTATCATAGGCCCTGTTACCATGCTCTCTAGACAACATTATGGGTATTACCATCTTACCTGCCAATGTTCTCTAAGGACCCTGATTCTTGCCATTCAATGCTTAGGAGCATCAGGGACTTATATTAATCCTAAAGTTGATCCTTCCCATTTGTGTTGTCTCACTTGTTAGAACGTGAAGCTTACTGAAGGTCTTCTAGGTTTTCTGTTTGTATCCTAGCACTTAGCACAATGCTTTGCACATAGTGTTTTTTCATTATTCTTTATTCCTAACATTGAGTGGAAATCTGCCCCTCTACTATGTCTGCCTATTGCTTTTATTTCTGCCCTTTGAGGTCAAAAAGAACATAGTTAATCTTTTTTACATAATGCTCACCTTCTGCCCAACTTTTATCATTTCTCTCCAACTTCTATCTTTAATCCCTAAATAAAACAAAGCAAAAAGTGATGTTATAATGTGGCTTCTTCTCTAAAGCATTATGGCAGCATGATTGTTTTCATTTTAATTTTTTCTCCTTCCCTTTTCTTGCCTTTCAGTTATTGGAAATGCTAATGGGCCATGAAGTAAATGTCTAATAATCTGATGAATACTGAAGTTGATTTATAAATAATTTGACATGTGCTTAGATCCAGTGTTGTTTGTTATCATTTATTAAAGAAACTGAAATCAAAATAGATCTAGGAAGGAAAAGGAATGCTCTCTTTTTACAAAAAGAAGAAACTGAGGCCCAAGTTAAGTAACTTGCCCAAAGCCATATATCTAGTATCCCATAAGAGATGGGATATGAATCCAGGTCGTCAGACTCCAGTCAATTTTCTTTTCATTGACCCACATTTAGTATATGACTTTAGTACTTGAGCTCTGGACTTAAAGTGTAAGAATCTGAATTAACTACTTATTAAATATATGATTCCTTGGCCTCAATTTTTCCATAACTAAACTGAGGATGTTAGATATCCTGACTTGTACCATTTTTTTCTGATTTCTCAGATATCAAAATAAAAGTAGAATTTTCAAATCACATTCTCTAAAAACTAACTTACTTTTTCTGGGTATTATGTTTAGGTGGAGGGTATTATTATGGGTTCAACCAAAATAGATTAGCCCCAGATGAGGAAATAAGGGAAATCAGAAGGTGAATTTGAGGAAGGAGACAGTTGTGTGGGAAACCAGAGAACATAGCAGGAGGAGGAGGAGGAGGAGGAGGAGGAGGAGGAGGAGGAGGAGGAGGAAGAGGGAGAGGAAGAAGAAGAAGAAGGAGGAGGAGAAGGAGGAGGAGGAGGAGGAGGAGGAGGAGGAGGAGGAGGAGGAGAGGGGGAGGAGGAAGGGGAAGAAAAAGAGGAGAAGAAGGAGGGGAAAAAGAAAAAGAGGAGGATGAAGAGGAGATAGAGGAGGAAAAGGAGGAGGAAAAAGATGAGGAGGAGGAGGAAGAAGAGGAGGAGGAGGAAAAAAAGGAGGAGGAGGAGGAAAAAAAGGAGGAGGAGGAGGAGAAGGAGAAAGAGAAAGAAGAATCAACAGTGGCAGCAGTAGATAGTCCCTATGGACATTTGGGGTGGCTTCTTTAACTTTGTACATCTCAAGTTTTTTCTGAGCTAATTCAATTCTACTTTGCTCATGGAGTACATACCTTCTCTGATGAGAGCGTCATGCTGGGCAGTCCTGCGCCAGTGTTTCCTGTGTTATACAATCAATTATAAAGTTTTTGAGAGAGACTTTGAGAGTGTCCTTGTAACACTTTTTCTGACCACTTTGTGAGTGCTTGCTCCAATAATTATGAACCTTGGGGTGGAGTCACGACCTGCAGAGTGTTGTTGCCTATGTTTCATATATTGCATTATATCCCCAATAATATGTGATCCTCTGAAAGGAATTCTAATTAACAAGAGTAGGAGTGGAAATTTTTTGAAAAAGATATAAGATCAAAAATCATCTAGAACAAATAATGATTCTACTGGATTATGAGAAAATCTAAATTCTCTGAAGTTTCAAGCAAAGGTTGGATTCCTTATTTGATGATCTTGTTTTAGCTCTATTATTAATAAGATCAAAACCATAAGGTTTGAACTAATTTCCAAAATATAAATTAATTACTGGAGAAGTAAAATTTGAGAAGCTTTACTAACTTGTATTGAGATTTCTTTTGTTAAAGAATTTAGGAAGAACTTCTAAGCAGTCTAGTTGGAACCAAAGAAGCAAATCTACTAAAAAGGAGACCTAATGCAAATTGTACAAGAAAAGAAGTTTCATGAATGCAGACAAATATATGGAACATCTAAGATGTGAGAGAAAATTTGATGATTCAGTGAACATTAAGACAAAGCTCCTCAAATGAAAAAAAGATATGATATTAGCTAGTGTTGTTCCTATGAGCATTATTTTATTACTATGATTATTTGCTTCAAAGTATCTATATACACTGAGTTTTCTCAGCTATTTTGGTGTCATGTAAACTTCCTTTCTAAAATTAGTTCATGACTTTAGACACTGGTGCTATGGCTTGTACTATTATTGTTCGTTCTTGTTATTCACATAAGTTGACAAAAATAAAAAAAAGAATGGTTCCAAATATAAATGACCAAAAGATGTAAAAGATGACTACACATGATCCATTAATCTCGAGAAAATAGCTCTTGAAATATTATCAATTAATTATCCTTTTAAGAAACTGGTTAAAGCAGAGTTAGACTGAATAGTACTGTCACTTATTACTAGCTGGTACATAACTTAATTATTGGGCAGTATGTAGTTTCAATTGTTTCCATAGTAAAGAGGTCTTTCAAGGCTATATTTCAAACAAATGGCAGGATTTCTGAGTTTGTCACATGCTGACACTTTATGGAACATGACTATTACTACCCTATTATGTTTCCTAATGGTTCAGAAAAAATATGGTGATCACACATCTAGTTTAACTAGTGACTTTTTATTTTTAATTAATTTTCTTTTTTATTAAATATAAACATTTCAATATAAAAAACCTAAAAAGGCAACTATATACAAAATTGAACTTCTGTCATGTCCAGATTTTCAAAATGTACCTTAAACATAATGTTTATATAATAAAACAAATCTGATAGTAGAAAAATATCCTGCTTCTCTAAAGTCCCTTTTCTTAATTTTCTTTTGTTCTTCTTTGTGTTTTTTGATGATTCATTTATGTTTTTGCATTATTTTTAGGAAGGGGAGAATTTGCATCTTTATTACTACCTATCAACTACCATTACCATCAATAGAAGCTCAACCTTTTAATATGAAATTTAATCAAGGAACAGAAGTCAACACATTTATTATGTATGAATGACAGATTTTTTTTCAGAAAGAACACATGAACAGGGTTAGCCTCAGATACAATGGTTTAGAAAACACAGATCCAGTCATATCAAAAGCAGACTATTCATCCTAATACTTACCACTCTGATATCTGTATGCTTAAAGTCAGAATGTGAAATTCCAAGTAAAATAAATCAATTCAAATCCATATTAATTAGACAGACCAGGGAATTTTCAGTGACATGGCTTGTCATAGACAAAATAAGTGGTGTTTGATGGTTTTGAGTTTGTCCAGTATTTTAGGGGCAAACCTCATGAGGTCATCAAGATGATTATTTTCACAGATCCCAAAGGCATTGTACCATTGAAGAAACTTGACTTGAAAAGTATGTAATGTCCAAATATCCTTTCAGAAGTCTCAAATCAGAATATTCACAGGTATCTGCTTCAAATGGAGACACTATCACAGTCTATATACTAAGGTTGCCTTGTTATACAGGCATTAGTCAGCCAACTCTTCAGTTAAGACTAACAAGCCCATTTGAGTGGTTTGGCCATATCTGAGTAAAGATACACAAAGAGGATAGTTGAATAAGTTAAAGAAAGATTCCTACTTCTAATACATCCAAGGTTGCCTTGTGACAAAGATGGCCATTATCACTTAAAGATTAATGATCCAGTATGTATTATATTCCCTAAAATGAAGAGAAGTGGTCTTCCCCTCTTCTTCATGATAAATGGTGTTGGATATAGGTGACCTGCTTGTTTATTAGCCCCTGGCTCAGTTACAAGAACTTTCTTACCTTCCCTAGGGTCAAATGATTCAGTTTAACCCAAATATACTATATTGCTAAATCATGGGACAATAATGGCTAAAACTGCATGGAAAGGGAGGGCACTGAATGGGAAAAAGCTGAACCTTAATTGTGCATCCAAAGGACAACCTAAACAGTTGCTATATCTTTTTTCTAGTGTTTCCTTCTTTCTTTCTTTTGGCTGAGACAATTGAAGTTTAGTGACTTGCCCAGGGTCACACAGTTAAGAAGTACTGAATTTGAACTCAGTTGTTCTTGACTTCAGGGCTGGTGCTCTATCCATTGTGCCATCTTAGCTGCCCCTCCATATTTTTTAAAGAGGAAATATAGACATAAAAATTAAGAAAGGGATGATTATGCTATTGTTTTCATTTGAGCAAAATACATGCAGTGGATTCAGTCTATTAAAGAATATATTATATATTTCTCAAGGATAAAGAATAATCTGAGAAACAATAATAAATTGAGAATTGGAAAAGATCATACAGTACAATCTTTCAATACAATAAAATATATATATACTTACAATACAATAAATACATAAATATATACAATTTTCTCATTTTATGAATGAAGAAAGTGAAGATCAAAAAAAGTGATATGATTTATCAAAGATCCACAGATAGTATCCATTATTTATGACTCCAAATCCAATACTCATTCTACTATACCATACCACATTTATATTTCCTATGGTACCTCAAAGGAGAGATAGGCCAGCATCAGATGTTCAAACAGATTAAAGCAATATAATTTCAATCTGGAAAGAGCCTCTGAAGCCATATTGTCCAACATATATTCAGTTTATAGAACCGAGTGCTGGAAAGATTGTTATTTGTCTATGACCACACAGATTTTAGTGTCAAGGCCCAAGCTTGAAGTTCAGTTCTCCAATTACAAATCTGATCCAAATCAAATAATTCCTGTTTAACTTATTGGAATAAGCCTTAAATTAGTGTGATCTTGCCATTCCTTTGACTTCTCTGATTTTTAGTTTCTTCCTACACACAAGGAAAGATCTAAAAGAAAGATTTGTTGATTTTGTATTGTTTTGTTCCAGCTCTAAACCTATATCTAACTGTGGCTTTTTAGGCAAAGTGCTCACCACTTTAGTTTTCTCAATGACAAACTAAGTTCAACTGTTGTTCAGTCATTTTTTGGTCATTTCTGATCCTTTGTTACCTCATTTAAGGATTTCTTAGCAAAAATACTGGAGTGGTTTGCCATTTTTTTCTTCATCCCACTTTACAGATGAGGAAACTGAGACAAAACAAATTAAGTGATTTACCCAGTGTCGCACAACTAACAAGTGTCTAAGGCCAGATTTGGATTCAGGAAGATGAGACTTCCTAATTCCAAGTCCAGTGTTCTATGCACAATAATACCACCTGACTCCTTTCTTTAACTTAAAAAAAGACAACTCGTTTCTTATAATTCTCATGGACAAAAATTTGTCTTTTCTCCAGGAAATATAATTCTTAAGCCTAACTCAATGGGCTATTCCAATGTTTAAGAACCCTGGGCTTTAGGATGTTTATCTTTAAAGCTAACATATTTTCCTTTGGTGAATAATGAGGCTGATATTCCACTGGGCAACCATGATTTTTTTTTTTACATCTCTGTCTCTCACTAGGCCCCAACTGCCTTATTTTTAAAATCAGAATATTAAAAGTGACCATCTTATGAGTTTGTTGTGAGATAAGTGCTTTGTAAACTAAAAAGTACTATAGAAACGTGTTATCAGTGGCTGCTAGGTGGCTCAGTGTATACACCAGTCCTGAAGTTAGGAGGACCTGAGTTCAAATTTATTCTTGGGCACTTAACACTTCCTAGCTGTGTGACCCTGAGCAAGTCACTTAACCCCAATTGCCTCAGGGAAAAAAAAGGAAAAGAAAAAAAAAAGAAATGTTATTCTTCTTCCTTTAGAAAAGTTGCAAATCACTTGAAAAAGCAGTATGATTCACTATTTTGAAGTTGGATTGAATATATCAAGTCCTGAGTTTTGAGTTTCTATCAGGACGAACAGGGGAATATTTTCTAAATATTTGCATTGAACTTTATTCATCTGAAATTTATGAAGTCAAATCTCATTATGTCACTCAAAAGAAAGAGTCCAGGTGACCGAGAAAACTCGAAATTGTCAAAAAAAAATGTCAAGTACTTTTATCATTTTCACATGTGGCAAGAAGTACCACAGACAGGGAAACCAGAGAAAGGGAGGCCCTGGCTCTTAATTTTAAAGACCTCCAAATACTTTTAACAGATGTATAGAAATTAACCCTAGTTATCATATAGCTGATGGAAATAAGATCTACTAAAGTAATTGAGAGCTACTTTTAGCCTTCATTCTTTTCCCCCTAAGGCCAAATTGCTGTCTTTTTATTAAAAAAAATTATACTTGTTTATTTTCAAAATATATACAAGGATTGAAATTCACCCCTATAAAACCTTGTGTTAAATTTTTCTCTTCACTTCTCCCCACCCCTTTCCTCAGTTGGCAAGTGACATACATTACACATGTGCAATTCCTCTATACATATTTCTACAAACATCATGCTGCACAAGAAAAATCAGAACAAAAATGAAAAAAATGAAAAATAAAACAAAATGCAAGCAAACAACAACAAAAAGAGTGAAAATACTATGTTGTAGTCCACAGTCAGTTCCCACTGTCCTCTTTCTGGGTGCAGATGGCTCTCTTCATTATAAGACCATTGGAACTGGCCTGAATCACCTCACTGTTGACAAGATCCATGTCCATCAGAATTGATCATTGAATAATCTTGTTGTTGCTGTGTATAATGATCTCCTGATTCTACTCACTTCACTCAGCATCAGTTCATGTAAGTATCCCCAGGCCTCTCTAAAATCATCCTGCTGATCATTTCTTATAGAACAATAATATTCCATAACATTCATATACCATAACTTGTTCAGCCATTCTCCGATTGCTTGGCATCCACTCAGTTTCCAGTTGCTTTTGGCCTTCATTCTTAGGTACTATCCCTAAATCTCAGTGATAGAAGGGCTCTCAAAAGCCTTCTGACAACCAAACAAGAATTTCTGCAACATACTTGAAAAGGCTCTATTTGAACACTGCAAGTGACTCCAAATCCTCTACCTCCCACTGATTTCCATTGCACTTTTGAAAAGTTCCAATTAGTAAGTTTCTTTTTCCCTGAGTCTTTATATAGAAATACTCTCTCCATTTCCCAAGCAAATCCTTTTACTTAAAAAAAGATGTGGGATACGGCCAAAGCAGTTACAAGGGGCAATTTTATATCTCTAGATGCTTACTTGCATAAAATAGAGAAAGAAAAGATCAACGAATTGGGCTTATTATTTAAAAAAAACTAGAAAAAGAACAAATTAAAAACCCTCAATTAAATACCAAATTGGAAATTCTAAAAATAAAAGGAGAAATTAATAAAATTGAAAATAAGAAAACTATTGAATTAATAAATAAAACTAAGAGTTGCTTCTACAAAAAACAACAAAATAGATAAGCCTTTAGTTAATTTGATAAGAAAAAGGAAAGAGGAAAATCAAACTGTTAGTCTCAAAAATGATAAGGGAGAACTTTCCTCCAATGAAGAGGAAATTAGAGCAATAATTAGGAGTTACTTTGCCCAACTTTATGCCAGTAAGTTTGATAATCTAAATGAAATGGAGGAATATCTATAAAAATATAGATTGCCCAGGTTAACAGAAGAGGACATAAATTATTTAAATAGCCCCATATTAGAAAAAGAAATAGAACAAGCTATTAACCAAATCCCTAAGAAAAAAATCTCCAGGGCCAGATGGATTTACATGTGAATTCTACCAAACATTCAAAGAACAATTAATTCCAATACTATGCAAACTATTTGAGAAAATAGGGACAGAAGGTATACTGCCAAATTCCTTCTATGAGACCAATATGGTGCTGATAGCTAAACCAGCTAAGGTGAAAACAGAGAAAGAAAATTATAGACCAATTTCCCTAATGAATATTGATGCAAAAATTTTAAATAAGATATTAGCAATGAGATTACCGAAAGTCATCCCCAGGATAGTACACTATGACCAAGTAGGATTTATACCAGGGATGCAGGGCTTGTTCAATATTAGGAAAACTATCAGCATAATTAATTATATTAATAATCAAACTATCAAAAACCAAATAATTATCTCAATAGATGCAGAAAAAGCATTCGATAACATCCAACACCCTTTCCTATTGAAAACACTAGAGAGTATAGGAATAAATGGGCTTTTCCTTAAAATGATCAGTAGCATCTATTTAAAATCATCAGCAAGCATCATATGTAATGGACACAAACTAAAACCATTCCCAATAAGATCAGGAGTGAAACAAGGCTGCCCACTATCACCATTACTGTTTAATATTGTTTTAGAAATGTTGGCTTTGGCAATAAGAGAAGAAAAAGAGATAAAAGGAATTAGAGTAGGTAATGAAGAAACCAAATTATCACTCTTTGCAGATGACATGGTGGTATACTTAGAGAACCCTAAAGACTCAACTAAAAAACTACTAGAAACAATTCACAACTTTAGCAAAGTTGCAGGATTCAAAATTAATCCACATAAATCATCAGCATTTTTATATATTACCAACAAAATTTAGCAGCAAGAGATACAAAAAGAAATTCCATTCCAAATAACAGAGGATAGGATAAAATATTTGGGAATCTATCTGCCAAGGAAAAGTCAGAAACTATACGAACTAAAATACAAAACACTTTTCACACAAATAAAATCAGACCTAATAAATTGGAAAAACATTAAGTGCTCATGGGTAGGCAGAGCATATGTCATAATAAAAATGATAATACCACCCAAATTAATCTACTTATTTAGTGCCATACCAATCAAACTCCCAAGAAATTATTTTACAGATCTAGAAAAAATAGTAGCAAAGTTCATTTGGACGAAAAAAAGGTCAAGGATTTCAAGGGAATTAATGAAAAAAAAGGCAGATGAAGGTGGCCTTGCTGTACCAGATCTAAAACTATATTATACATCAGCGGTTATCAAAACCATTTGGTACTGGCTAAGAAATAGAGCAGTCGATCAGTGGCATAGGATAGGATATCAGGACAAGCTAAGTAATAACGTAAGCAATTTAGTGTCTGATAAACCCAAAGACCCCAGCTTTTGGGATAACTACTCAATATTCGGCAAAAACTACTGGGAAAATTGGAACCTAGTGTGGAAGAAATTAAGGCTGGCCCCACACCTAACACCGCACACCAAGATAACATCTAAATGGGTTCATGATCTAGATATAAATAGTGATATTATAACCAAATTAGAGCAACATAGGATAGTTTACCTCTCAGACCTGTGAAGATGGAATAAATTTATATCCAAAGAAGATCTGGAACTCTTAATTGAACACCAGATAGATAATTTTGATTATATTAAGTTAAAAAGTTTCTGTACAAACAAAACTAATGCAGACAAGATTAGGAGGGAAGCATCAGATTGGGAAATCATCTTTACATTTAAGGGTTCTAGGGGCAGCTAGGTGGCGCAGTGGTTAGAGCACCAGCCCTGAAGTCAGGAGGACCTGAGTTCAAATCTGGTCTCAGACACTTCCTAGCTGTGTGACCTTGGGCAAGTCACTTAACACCAATTGCCTCAGCAAAAAGCAAAAAAAAAAAAAAAAGGTTCTGATAAAGGTCTCATCTCTAAGATATATAGAGAATTGTCTATATTTATAAGAATTCAAGCCATTCTCCAATTGATAAATGGTCAAAGGATATGAACAGACAATTTTCAGATGATGAAATTAAACTATTTATAATCATATGAAAAGGTGCTCCAAATCACTATTGATCAGAGAAATGCAAATTAAGACAGCTCTGAGGTACCACTACACACCTGTCAGATTGGCTAAAATGACAGGAAAAGATAAAGATGAATGTTGGAGGGGATGTGGGAAGACTGGGACACTGATGCATTGTTGGTGGAACTGTGAACGGATCCAACCATTCTGGAGAGCAATTTGGAGCTATGCTCAAAAACTTATCAAACTCTGCATACCCTGCGACCCATCAGTGTTTCTATTGGGCTTATATCCCAAAGAGATCTTAGGGGAGGGAAAGGGACCCGCATGTGCAAGAATGTTTGTGGCAGTTCTTTTTGTAGTGGCTAGAAACTGGAAATTGAATGGATGCCCATCAATTGGAGAGTGGCTAAATAAATTATGGTATATGAATGTTATGGAATATTATTGCTCTGTAAGAAACGACCAGCAGGACGATTTCAGAGAGGCCTGGAAAGACTTGCCTGAACTGATGCTCAGTGAAGTGAGCAGAACCAGGAGATCATTATTCACAGCAACAACAATACTATATGATGATCAGTTCTGATGGACATGGCTCTCTTCAACAATGAAATGTTTCAAACCACTTCCAATTGTTCAGTGAAGAAAGCCATATACACCCAGAGAGAGGGGTGTAAAATGTGGACCACAACATAACATTTTCATGTTCTCTATTGAGGTTTGCTTGCATTGTATTTCCTTTACCGGATTATTCTTTCTTGTAGATACGATTTCTCCTACACAAAAAATGGCGTGTGGCAATAACTATACATATATTCGATTTGTCAAGTATTTTAACATAATTAACATGTAGTGGATATCCTGCCATCTAGGGGAGGGGTGGGGAGTAGGGGAAAAAATTTGTAACAGAAAGCTTTGTAAGGGTTAATGTTTAGGAATTACCCATACATTTTTTTTGCAAATAAAAAGTATTAATAAATAAAAATTTAAAAAAAATAAGAAATGGAGCAGTCAATCAGTGGCATAGGATAGGTTGTCAGGACAATCTAGGCAATAACTAACAATTTAGTGTTTGATAAACCCAAAGACCCCAGCTTTTGGGATAAGTACTCACTATTAGGCAAAAACTGCTGGGAAAAATGGAAACTAGTGTGGAAGAAATTAGGGCTTGACCGATACCTAATACCACATACCAAGATAAGATCTAAATGGGTTCATGATCTAGATATAAAGAGTGATATTGTAAGCAAATTAGAGGAACGTAGTATACTTTACCTCTCAGACCTGTGGAGATTGAATAAATTTGTCCAAAGGAGATCTGGAATTCCTAATTGAACACCAGATAGATAATTTTGTTTATATTAAGTTAAAAAGTTTCTGTACAAATAAAACTAATGCAGACAAGATTAGGAGGGAAGCATCAAATTGGGAAATCATCTTTAGAGTTAATGGTTCTGATAAAGGTCTCATTTCTAAAATATATAGAGAATTGTCTCATTTATATAAGAATTCAAGCCACTCTTCAACAGATAAGTGCTCAAGGGATATGAACAGACAATTTTCAGATGATTAAATTAAAACCATCTCTAGTCATATGAAAAGTGCTCCAAATCACTATTGATCAGAGAAATGCAAGTTAAGACAACTCTGAGATACCATTATACACCTGTCAGATTGGCTAAAATGACGGGAAAAGATAGCGATGAATGTTGGAGGGGATGTGGGAAAACTGGGACACTGATAAATTGTTGGTGGAACTGTGAACGGATCCAAACATTATAGAGAGCAATTTGGAGCTTTGCTCAAAAAGTTATCAAACTGTGCATACCCTTTGACCCAGCAGTGTTTCTACTGGGCCTATATACCAAAGAGATCTTAGAGGAGGGAAAGGGACCCACATGTGCAAGAATGTTTGTGGCAGCCCTTTTTGTGGTGGCTAGAAACTGGAAACTGAAGGGATGCCCATCAATTGGAGAGTGGCTGAATAAATTATGATAAAAGAATGTTACGGATTATTGCTCTGTAAGAAATGACCAGCAGGACAATTTCAGAGAGGCCTGGAGAGACTTGCATGAACTGATGCTGAGTGAAACGAGCAGAAGCAGGAGATCATTATACACGGCAACAACAATATTACATGATGATCAATTCCATGGCTCTCTGCAACAAAGAATTGTCTCAAACCAGTTCCAATTGTTCAATGAAGAAGGCCATATACACCCAGAGAGAGGGATATGAAATATGGACCACAACATAACATTTTCATGCTCTCTATTGAGGTTTGCTTGCATTGTGTTTCCTTTCTCTGTTTTTCTTTTTTTTTTTTTTCTTGTAGATAGGATTTTTCTTGCACAACTTGTCAAGTATTTCAACATTATTAACATGTAGTGGACTTCCTGCCATCTAGGTGAGGGGAGGGGATTGGGGGTAAAATTTGTAATGGAAAGCTTTGTAAATATCAATGCTGGGGAACTACCCATACATATGTTATACAAATAAAAAGCTTTAATTAAAAAAAAAGATAAAAATGAAAAAAAAATAAATAAATAAAAAGATGTGGAAAAGAATTGGAATATAAAGAAAATGGAAACACAATGAAGAGAGAAACTTTACTGTAACCCTATCAAATATTTGACCTCTTCCACAAAAGATTTCATCATTATGGATATTCTATTAGTCCAAAGCATGCCCCTTTGCTTTGTAATCTTGTACACTTTGTGATCTTCAAATCTTACTCTCAGGACCTCAATCCTCAACATCCTAGAGACTCTCCAGGTGTTCATATCCATATCCCAAGTCAGCTTTTTTGTTGACCATATGTCAACCCTTGCACTTACTGAAGGACTGAACTACTTTATTTTCCAATTGTACATGTCTTTCTCAATGTCCTTTTTTATGATTTTTTGAAGATAAGTCCCATTAGCTTATATATTATAGCCTATTTATACTAGTTCTGCTCACTTACTAGTGCTTTCCATCCTAATTCTAGTTTATGTTTACTTTGTATATTTTTATTTGTTTGTACTTATTTGTTTATGTGTCATTTCCTTCCAGATACAGTTCCTTGAAGGCAAGGCCTACAATATTTTTTGTTTTTTTCTTTCTTTTCTTCCCAAGTCTAGTGTGGTGTCCAGCAAGGGACAGATACTTAAAAAAAAATCATTGCTGAATGAAATACATTCCTTCTCCAATGATTTTTTTTTTGCTTTTTCTGAGGCAATTGGGGTTAAGTGACTTGCCCAGGGTCACACAGCCGGGAAGTGTCTGAGACCAGATTTGAACTCAGGTCTTCCTGACTTCAGGGCTGGTGCTCTAACCACTGCACCACCTAGCTGCCCCTCCAATGATTTTTAAACTATATTTTTAATGCACTTCTTCTCATTTTTATTCTTCAGCAGTCATGCTATTCCATGATTCCTAGCTAATAATCACCAATGATAATCAATTAATCAGTTAGTATTTATTAGTGATAGATTACTGAATGAGTACAATGTAATTCTAAAAAGCAAAACCTCATAGGAAAATATAAAACAATGATTATTCTATGTAAATAAGGTATGAGGGCAAGAGACAACAATAAGGAATTAAAAGGGGAGGAGCGCTGATCTGAAATCTACTCACATATATAAATATATATATATATATAAATATAAAATTATATGTATATATACACATATACATGTATGTATATATACATATATGTATGTGTGTATATATATGTATATATATGTAGAAGGGTATGACACTCTCCAAAATCTATAAAGAAATAAAAGGGGGAGGAATAGATTAAGGAGGAATATAGAAGGGTGTGGAGATTAAGGAGAAAAGAATGAAGAAGGAGGGAAAGGGTGGGGAAAAGAATATAAGGGAAGGATCCTTGGTGAAGGGGGAAGTTAAATAATAGCAAGGCAAGCTGTCTGTTAGAAATAAAGTAGAAGAGTTAGCAGGGATAGGAAACAAGCAATATATACTTACAAAATAACAATATTCAGGAATAAAATTTATTAGATAAAAAAAGTAGGAATAATTATTGATTTCAAAGTCAAAGTTAAAAAGATTCAATCAAAAGAGAGATTATATGCCAGTTACATTGTTTTAAATGTGTGCATATGTATATACATGCATGTTCATATAGGTATATGTATGTATTATGTACACAAATATACATATGTTGGTATTATATAAATACATACATGTATATATGTATGTGTTTATGCATATATTTTGCTTAACTATGGTCTGCTGGGGGGAAGAGGAAAGGAAAGGGGAAAAATAAAGTAAAAAGTGCATAGCAAAGAACAAAAGAAAGCCTACAAGGCAGCAAAGACAAGATGGACAGTTCTGAATGTTTTATTATTTTATATTTTCTTGAAAAGGAAATGTGTTACATATTTTGAATCTTCTCATGTTCTGCTGTGCAAATGACATTTTTTCTGTTTTGTTTTTTTAATTCTGTATTTAAGTTATAAACATATATATATATATATTTAATATTAAGCCATATAAATAGAGTGCTTTCATTTTCAGGTCCAAGAAACAGAGCCACCATATGGTGATGGATTCATATGTAATGGTAGGAATAGGAAGGGGAGAGCTCAAATATTAATGTACTTTTGTCTCTTACCCAGCCACCATTTGCTCTTCAGTTGTTGTTTTGCCATTTAGCATCTCTGTGATAACTACTAGGGAATTCTGAGCAAATGCAAAATTGATGGCCAGTGGCCATAACAATTTTAGACAACTGTCTATTGGTTCATTAAGTCTTCTCAAGAGTATGTAACACCATTCCGTTGATGTGTAGAGGTTGCCAAAGAAAACCAATCTGCATTTATTCCTCCATATCCAAATCATATTATCTGTTGTTCTATCAGATTCAAGCTGGTTCCTCCTGAGGTGAATTTTCTCCTGTCATTTCATCTCTGGCCACATTACAACTTTAATGGGCAAGGAGATCATTTATCTCGTCAGCACAGCTGAAATACATTTCTAAATTCTGGCATTTCTCTCATCAGGTCCCAGTTAAATTCAACTCGACTAATATTGATTCAACACTAACAGTAACTGCAGCAAATGCTTATATATCACAGTCATGTTTCACATTTTCACTTTAACTATGTGACATTCCTATAAGTAGTATTATCATTCGTCTTTTAAAGAAGGAAATTCTGATACTTTGAAAAAGAAAATGATTTGCCCAACATCTCATGACAATAGCTAGCAAGTGAAAGAGTAAGGATTTACACCCAGACCTCCTACACCCACATGTAGATGGTTATTGGAACAAATTGTTCTCATCCATCCATTTTACCTGGAAAAAATCTTTACGTATTTGTGAACAGACTAGGTGCTTGACAAATGCTTGTCAATTTACTAATTGCCTTCAAGGAACCTATAGTCTTGATGAGCAAGTGAGCATAAGTATGAATCATTAAGTATATGATTGTTCTATAAAAAAGGATCAGCAGGATGATTTTAGAAAAGCCTGGAGAGATTTACATGAACTGATGCTAAGTGAAGTGAATCAAAACAGGAGAACATTATACACAGCAAAAACAAAATCATGTGATGATCATCTCTGATGGACTTGGCTTTTTTCAGCAATGAAGCGTTTAAGACCAATTCCAACAGACTTGTAATGGAGAGGGCCTTCTGCATCTAGAGAGAGGACTGTGGAGACTCAATATGGATCACAACATAGTAGTTTCATCTTTTTGTTGTTGTTTACTTTTTTTCTTTCTCATTTTTTTCCTTTTTGAGCTGATTTTTCTGCTGCAGCATGATAAATATGAAAGCATGTATAGAAAAATTGCCCGTATTTAACATATATTGGATTGCTTGCTGTTTGGGAAGGGGGGAAGAGAGAGAAAAATTTAGAACACTAGGTTTGCAAGGATAAATGCTGAAAACTATCTTTGCATGTATATTAAAAATTATGAAGAGAAAATGAGACAGAAAAGAGCAAAAAATAATCAAGAGGCAGAATGTATGAAAGAGATAATTAGGATCATGAGAGTTTAAGAATAAGAGATTGCTGGGGGCTGGAATTATGGAGGAATTCATTCCAGAAGAACTGGGATTTGGCATGAATTGTAAGGAAGTAAGATTTGGAATAACACGAAAATATTCAAGATGATAATAAAAAGGATGATGTTGATACCTACCATTTATAATGGTACTTTAACGTTTCAGAAGCATTTTGCAAGTCACCTTATCTGAGCCTCACAACAATCCTGTGAACTGGGCACTATTGTTATTCTCTTTTTATGGATTAAGAAAATGAGGCTCGTTTGGACCCTGAGGATCATGATGGATACTGAGTGCTAATTTACTATATAGTAAGTTAAGAATTAAGTCAGATAGCATGGATTTTAATTTGAGTTTTCCTACCTTTAAGTTTAGCAATCCAAGCTCTCTAATATCTAGCTATCAGGAAAACTAGCATAAACAAAGGAATGCTCTCTGGTGGGGTCATCAGCCCAAGAGCGAAGGCCAGAGGGACTATGAGCTGGGCCCAAGAAAGATCTCACTTCTGCACAATCTGGGCTATAGCTGTTCCTTGAACATCTGCATTTTCACACAAGTATTGTCAATGGAGATTACAACCTGAGACTAATTGCAAGCTATCAGAATTAAATCTAGGTTTCGGGACCAATGATTTGGAGCCAGAAAGGACATTAGCAGCAATCAGGTCTAGCTCCTTTATTCTACATCTGAGGAAATGGAAACCCATCTATAACCTGAATTGACACAGAAAATACATAGTAAAATCTGGCATACGAACCCAAATTGGGAAATCATAGGATGCCCAATTGTGAGCTGGGAGGGACTTAAGAAGTCATTTATCTAATCTGACCCTCTCATTTTTGCAATCTGAGGTCCAGAGAGGTGGATAGATTTGCCAAGGCCTGACTCCAAATACAAGACTGTCTAAACTAAATTGCCCTGCTTCTTTAAAAGTCTCTCTTCATTTGTCAACTGCAAGAGGTTTTTACCAAGCATTTTTCAGCCCATCTCCAAGACTACACCTCCTCAGGCCTTTATGTATGTGTTTTTCATTAAATCATTGCTGTTTTGACCAACCTATGTAACTGCTGTAATTACTTTACAACATATTTGTAATGTTGATGTTAACTTGATTGATCTTGTAAAATAGTTCCTGCTGAGGAGGGCAATTTCAAATGTAAAGATAAGATGGTTTGAGCTACTAATGGGATGAAACAAGCCAGTCCATGATTCTCTAAAATGATTCTCAAAGCATAGAAAGGCCAATATTGACATTAAGATCGATTCTCCCTGAAAAATTCAACTTACATCTTGTGGTAGGACATGACATTAGGAGATGGAAGTCATAAACTGACTTAAATTGTACTTCAGTGACTTATTTAATCAATGAGCATCTAATACAAACCTTCTCTGCACTAGATATTGTGTTAAGAACACGTAAACGTTTTCTGTTGTTTATTTGTTTCAGTCCTATTTGACTCTTCATGATCATTTGGGATTTTCTTGGCAGAGATACTAGAGTGGTTTGCCCTTTCCTTCTCCACCTCATTTTATATGAGGAAACTGAGGCAAATAAGGATAAGTGACTTGCCCAAAGTCATGCAGCTAGTAAGTGTCTGAGGTTGGATTGGGACTTTTGTCTTTCTGACTCTGGGCCCAGTGTTCTACCTACAATACAATCTAACTGTCCCAGGGAGCAGATAGAGACAAAAATTTAATAGCTCCTTCCCTCAGGGAGCCTGATTTCCAGCTAGTGAGACAATGTGAATACAGATAAGCAAATACAAAGCACATACAAAATTAGTACCAAAGGATTTCCAAGTCTGTGGCACTAGCAATTGCCTTGTTGTTGTTGTTGTTTCACTTAATAGCATTTTATTTTCTTCAGTTACATGTAAAGATCATCTTCAGCATTCATTTTTTGTAAGATTCGGAGTTTCAAAGTTTCTCCCCTCTCTATCTTCCCCATTCCCAAGACAACAAGCAATCAGATATGGGTAATATATGTATAATTATTTTAAACATATTTCTATGAGTAATATTGTAAAATAAAAATCAGAATGAAAGGGGAAAACCACAAAAAAGAAAAAATAACAACAAAAAAAGTGAAAACAGTATGCTTTGATCCACATTTAGTCTTCAGTATTCTTTCTCTAGATGCGGAAGGCATTTTTCCATTCCAAGTCTATTGGAATTGTCTTGGAGCATAGTATTTTTGAGAAGCGCTAAGTCTATCACAGTTGATCATCACACAGCAACTGGCTAGATGTGAGGAACCTTGAGAGGAAATCTTTGAGCTGAACCTGGAAGACAACCAAATATTAAGGAATAGAAAGAAGGAAAAGAATTTCAGGTAGACAATATAGCTTGGGCAAAGTCACAAAGGTAAAAGATGAAATTACCAAAATTTAAACTAAACGGAAAGGAGACGTCTGAAAAAGTAGGTTGGATTCATATTCCTAAAGACTTTTGATTCTAAACAAAGAAGATAGTTTTTTATTATAAAAGAAATAAGGAAC
>JAJPUD010011941.1:2229-39537 GCA_023553655.1 Myrmecobius fasciatus
GAGGGGCAGCTAGGTGGTGCAGTGGATAGAGTACCAGCCCTGAAGTCAGGAGGACCTGAGTTCAAATTTGGTCTCAGACACTTAACATTCCCTAGCTGTGTGACCCTGGGCAAGTCACTTAATCTCAATTGCCTCAGCAAAGAAAGAAAGAGAGAAAGAAGGAAGGAAGGAAAAGAAAAGAAAAATAGGAAGGAAGAAAGCCTACCCAGTTACTGACTCAGATTGTCCTTAAGACTTTTTTCTCTTATGAACTTAAAATCTGTAGGGGTAAAGGCTACCATGGCAACAAGATAGGAGCCACTCAATAATAAGAAAGGGAGGTTGAAGAAGTTGAGAAGACACCGTACTTTTTTGCCCATTGCTTCATATTCTTTTCTGAGATTATCGAGTGTTTTCTTCTCATCAGTTAAGGCCTCTTCAATGTCTAGCCTTTTCTCTCGAAGCTGAAGAGTCATTTCATAAAGGGCTGGGTCACAATCTGAGACACAAAAGTACATAAGATGGCTTATTTGATATAGAATTCAGAACTTCTAGGGATCTAGCCCTTTTTGAAATTTGAAATTCCATTTAATGACCTGCTGTCCATTCTAGTATAGTCACCGTCCTATCATAGACAATAATAATAGTTGTGTTAACACCTCACCCACATGAAAATACAGATAACCCTTGTTTTCCAAGAACTATTTATTAGAAACTTATATAAATTGTCCCAAGAATCTTAGTGAAGTTTAAGGTTTAATCTCTTAAAAATATACTAAAACTTTTGGGACATCCTAGATGAAATACCCTAAAACATCAAATAATTTTTTTCCCTGCTAAAACTATTCACATACCAAGAACATTAAGGAACTAGATCTCTCTTAGGAATTGATTTCACAAAAAACAGTGAATATAATTAACAAGGATTATTGAGAAATGAGTACAAATTGAAGTAATCCAAAATATTAGCAATATAGGAAATCAAATAGATGCTCAACAATATGGGCCTTTTGGGAAAATACAAATTTGATCATATATATTAGAGTCACTATGAAATTTTTTTTAAAATTACTTTGCAATGAATAGTAACTTTAGACTAACTGAGACTTTTCTGGAAGTGATTCAGCTGACATTCCCTAGCTTTCTGCCTGGTTGGGACACATATCTATCAGCTGTTACCTTAAAAATAACTGTTGAATTATATGCTCAGACTGCAATTGTTTTATTCAAGTAACATGGTGCAACCATACAATATGGTAATTAATATGGTGCAACTTACTTGCTAAACCCATGCTTTCATCAAAAGCTTCATCTTCTGATTCTGATTCCTCCTCACTACTTTCAAAGCTGGATTCCTCATCACTATCTTCTGGGCTACTCTCTTCCTCTTCTGAAACAAATATATCGTTGTTAAAAGCAAGTTTTTGAAACAGATCTATTAGCAACAACTACAAAGGAGAGTTTCAAAGGCTGGTCTATTCCTTGAATTTAAGAAAATAAATTTTAAAAAACCAAAACAAAATATTTTCAGTATTTATCCCTATTTAGTCCCCTAAATTAAATGAAAGTAAAATTAGTACATTGATCCATTATTCTTGCTTATGTAAGGTTAGGATTAATTAAATTAATCAGTCAAATTAAATCACTCCACCCCAGTTAAAATGTGTCAAGATGCAATTATGATACTTTATTAATAACAATAACTATAACAACAAATAGTATTTTGTAGTTGTTCAGTTTGTATAATGCCTTACAAATATTTCATTTTACCCTCACAATTATTAAAGTGCCCATTTTACAAAAAGGGAAACTGAAGCAGACAGAGATTACATGATTTGGTCCAGGTCACACAGTCAGCAAGTACTTGAGGTATAAGAACTGAATTCTTCCTTACTGTATGTCCAGTGTTTTGTCTAATGAACCACCTAGCACACATTTAGATTATTCATTAGAGGTTATAAACAAGCCCTGGACACTTCTATAGGTGCGATAGGAAGTATATTCAGATAGTCTGAAAATCTTGGTTATGCCCCTTGAGTCTCCTATAAAAACCAATTGCAATAATCAAAGATTTCCTACAAGAGATGAGCCATGAGCATTCATTGGCTAGTTCTCTATTATATTTGTAAGAGTAATATTATGAGTCTCTTCAGGCACCAATCTATTCTAAGCATAAATGCCAGAATAGTCTCTATAAACACCACTTTTAAAATGTCACTTTCAGGATCAATGACTTGTGCCTGTCATATGAAATCTGAATTATTTGAGCCAGCAGCATTCATAGCTTCAGTTCGAAGCATTTTTGATAGTATTTAAACAAATAAAATTGCTCCAAAAGTAACCACTAGCAGGTAACCAAGAACTATGGCATAATAAATTATTATTATTATTATTATATGTCACAATAAAGATAAGTTCATTTTATTAGCTATTACAATGAATGTGTGTCAAACAATAAATTGACAAATTTTTACAGTCATTATTTCACTTGATCCTCAAAACAGCCCTGTGAGGTAAGTGTTCTGATTATATCGGTTTTATACATGAAAATTCTGAGGTTTAAGAAAAGGCTAGGTGACTTGCTCAGTCTCACATAACCACCAGGTTTCCAAAGCAGTTTGACCAGACTACTCCTGACTCCAAACTCAGCATTCTAGCCAAATGGCTTCATGTCACTTCAGATGGTTCATCAGAGTCACAGTAAATAATCAAAATTAAAGAGGGTAAGGACGAGGGGCAGTGTCATCTCAGAATAATGACAACAACAGAAAATGGGGTCAAAATGCAGGTCAAGATCAAAATCCCAAGGCCTAAGTAACAGGAATCAGAAGCAGAATAAAACAAAATTGAATTGTTTGATAGGAGTGTCTGATTCTGTCCTTCCTTTTGGAAAAAAAAATTATGATTTATCATTGATTGTATTCAAATAATTTGGACCTAAGAAATCAGGTGGGATGTGCTCCAGTATTATAATAGGAAGCAGCTTTTTGTAGACAAAGTAGTGGCCTTGGAAATCAGGAGGATATCGATTCAAATCTGATCTCAGTTGCTTATTAGCTGGGGTACTGCAAAAGTCACCCCCTCACAGCCTCAGCTTCTTATCGATAAAGTGGAGATAAAAATACAACCTACCTTTCAGGATTATTGGGAAGATATCTGAATTCTTTCCCCCTCTTACAATATTATTCTTAATATTGTTAAATCTTATATTTATATTGTATTTTCTAGATATGCCTGTCATATATTCATAATGACTCTGAAGTATTTGTGTTTTACAAGGTAGGAGATGAGGACTGGATAAGTAAAGTAACAGCCAAGATCTCTCCCATAGGGAATGATCAATCTGGGGTTCTTTTATCTCCAGATCTGGTACTTTTTACTCTGCTAATCTGCATAAACATGTGTGATCAAAAAAAAAGTAACATCTTCTGGTTTTGTGGCTTTCCAATATAAAACAGTTACTCACTCTAATTCAGTGTTGGTGGAGCTATGAATTGGACCAATCATACTAGGAAAAATTTGAGGGTGGGGATGGGAGGGTTGGGAGGGGAATGTGTGAAGTGTCCATATACCCAGAGATCCTACTCTTAGGCATATAGCCTAAGGATATCAAAGATGGGAAGGTTCGCCCACATATTGAAATATTCATAGAAGCCAAAAAAAAAAAAAAAAAAACCCTGGAAAAGTAGTTGCTCAACAATTGGAGAATGGCTAAAAAAAATCATGGTGCATACAATTAATGGGATATTATAGTGTTGTTGTTCAGTCTTTTGACTCTTTGTGACCTCATTTGGGGCTTTCTTGGCAAAGATACTGGAGTGGTTTGCCACTTCCTACAATTCATTTACAGATGAAGAAACTGAGGCAGACAGGATTAAGTGACTTGTCCTGAATCACATAGCTAGTAAATGTCTGAGGCCAGATTTGAGCTTGGGTCTTCCTGACTCTATTCACTATGTCACCTTACTGCAAGGATAAGAAATGAACATGAAATCATCAGCAAGGAGTAGGAATGGATGCAATGACATAAACAGAACCTGAAAAAACAATACATACTTAACAATGACAAGCATTATATTAAGGAAATGAAAAATAAAATGCTGAGTTATTAAAATATCATTAAAGAAAAAAATGAAGAAAATGTACATCTCCCTACTCCCTTTTTTGCAGAGTTGGGAGATTGACTATGAATGTGGAATGTTAACTATATTGTAGACCAAGCCATTGTGTTGGTTGGTTTTACTGAACTATTTGTCTTTTTCTTTTTTATTCTTTGTAACAAGGAATGGTTCACTGCATAGAGGAGTGGGAAGATATAAATTCAGAAATCACTATGATATAAAATTCAAAAATATCAACAGAAATGAGAATATTTTTAAAGGGCAGCCACTTCTATGTTGAACTATAAGAGTATATAAATGATTGATACAAACCCTCCTTTCCTTCCACTTCTTTTTTCTTTACACGCTTAATATTCTTCTTCAACACTCTCATGAGGAAATTTGCAAATTTGTTATTTTCTCCAAGAGTTGCCTGGAAGTTGGCATAAATTGCCTTTTCTTGATCCTGAAGTCTGTTAATTTCATTTTTTCTGTTTTCCATCTCTCGAAGGTTCTCATTTATTCTCCACTAAACAATAACAACAACAGCAACAACAATTAAAAAAAAACACAACATAAAATTTTAATCTGTCAGAGCCAGATACTGGTGGTTGTTACTCGGGCCACATGTGTATTACAGATTTCAGTGGGAATTTTATGGTCATCTATTCATTTATCTATTTATTTGTTCATTTTTTAATCTATTTATTTATAATTATCCCTTCCATGTCATGACTTTCCCCATTGTGGTTTCAATTGGTCCTGGTTGACACAAAAAATTAAATGGAAATTTGGGAGGAGTTTTGTGAAAGCCTCAGATGACATATGAAGGCCAGTAGATGACATAGAAAAGGTTTAGAAACCCAGAAATGCATAAAATACATGTATAGTATTGTATAATATTGATATATTTTATCTTTTATTATTGTAAATACCCCATAAAAGAAAAAGAAAAAATTCAGACATCTCTGGTTCAAAGGGAGGGCCAAAAATTTTTACTTGGATTTTCCAGATCAAAGGGGTACCACATCCCCAACTCCCTCAATGTGAGAATGATATTTGTTATTTATTAATTGGTTGGTAGGTTGGTTTGAGTCCAGAACTATGATCTCATCAGCACTGGAAAACTCCTAGCATAGTAACTCCTGCCAATGAAAAGCTGCAGCTGACCATCTTAAGAGTTTCCAAGGACATCAAGTTATTAAGTAACTTGCTTTGAGTCCCACAGATAATATATATCATGAGCAGAACTTGCACTGAGATCTTCTTGACTCAGAACTCTAGGCCACTATACTACATAACCTCTCAGGGAGAAAAAGACTCCCTTACATGCCTAAAGAAGTTTGTTTCTTTTATGGGATTGTTACCCACCAAAATGCCACATATTAGTTCTACAGTAGGTCTGGGGTGTTAAATTTATTAACAAGTGTGAAAAATTAAGCCAGAGACTGATTTTTCTATGTAATTTATAACCAGTTCTGAAAGCAGCTTTAAAAGAAGCTTCACAAGTGCAAAAGCAGTATTGTTGAAATACATATATAGCTAACTATCCAAAGGAATTATGTGGAAGAGCACAGCACAAATTTGGATCAAGTTATGTTACATTTGTTTAAAAAATTAAATATCTCTTTTCTTTAATTTTTTTATTCTGAACTTAAACACTAAGTAATAATAATAATAATAATTTACACATCAGGAAAAGAAAGAAGACTGTTTATGAAAGAATAAATCTTCATTTTGAACTGTCTACTTTTAAAAGATGTATGTGTGAATGTGTGTGTATCAGAATTCCATGTTACTTTCAAAATTGTTCAGCTTGTCTGTGCTTCCTTCTGAACTTCCTTCTCTTCCTTTTAGTAAATTTTTAAAAATATTTTAATATTTCTCCCCTTATCTTCATCAGATTGAAAGGTCTTTGAAAGCTGGGACTGTTTTTTGTCTTTCTCTATATAGTCAGTGCTTTGCACAGTACCTCAAACATAATAAGTTTTAATAAATACTTGTTGATTTTGATTTTTTGTGGATTTTACTACTGCTAACTCTCCTTTCCTTACACAGTTATTTTCCCCCACCAAAAAAATAATAATGGAAGAAAAGGGGAAAGGCACTTCCAATAAGTAAGTATAGTCAAGCAAAATGAGTCCACACAGGAGTGATATCCCAAAAAAGTATGTCTCTTTCAGCACCATGAATCCTTCATCTTTCTGTCAGGAGATGGATAATATATCTCTTTATTGCAGTGATCAGAACTTTTAAATCTTTCAGTTTGGTTGTTGTTGTTTATTACAATGCTATTATCTTAGAATAAATTGTTCTTGTTCTGGTCATTTCTGCCGTTGTTCATAATATCCAGAATTTTCTGGAATTCCCTTTCTTTATCTTACAGAGTAATGATATCCCACTACAAATATTACTGTTGGTCCAGCCATTTCTCAACTGCTTTTTTCCTCTTTTAATCTTTCCGTAAGAATCAGGTTGTTTGTTTTGCTTGTGACTATCCCTTCCTTAATACTATCCTCTCCCCTGCTATCTTCCTCTCCCTATCCATGTTTGTTTCTCTGTTGATTTACTGTATTCCTACAACTAACTTTTTGTGACTTGCATATTCAATCTTCATTTGTCCATTTCAAGAAAGATCAAGTTCAACAGATACCTATTCCCCATACCTCTTCCTCATGTTTGCATACAAGTTCCACCTTTTCCTTTGTAAATAATTATTTTCTTTTTTTGCTTTCTGTTACCCTTCTTCAAACCTTCAGAACAAAACCAATCTACCAACACCTTCCTAACCTCTGTTTTTTCCTTAACTTCTCCTTTGAAGACATGAAGGTTTTAAAAGAACATTAGTTTCTTTACCTTCATTAGAAAAATCATATTCAGATAATCTTAAAAAGCCAATTTTAGGGAAAGAGAGCAAATGGAACGGCACATTAGAGGGCTGAGAGAATTGAGAGATAGCAATTTAGGAAATAAATATTTCGTATATTTATGGAATAAAGGCTCTGGGGTACATGAAGAGCTCCAGGAGGATGCTTGCTTCTATATGAGGGAGAGAGCAGTTTAGTGAATGTCCCCAAGAAGTTCTCCAGTATAGTAATTCTTGAAGACTATAAAACCCAAAAATAGTAGGCTTCAACAATTTTTCTGTCAAACATGATGTGCTGATATGAATGAATGTCAATGAAAAAGCATTTATTCAGATCTTGGAGTGGGGGGGAAAGTTTATAAGGAAACCAGATCCAAAGGTCAAGTAAAGTTGATTGACCTCAAATTCAATGTAAATTATTCATTTTGTGATGGCTCATTAATAGATTCCTTTTACCTTTAAAATAAAAAGAATGTCTTTCAGAACTTCAATATAAATTAACAAGTCAAGAGACTTCCTTGTTTCCTGGCATTCTGGTACCAGATACACTTAACTAGCTATCAAATATAGACAACTATTATTGTTGTTTCATAGTTTTTCAGCCATATCAGATTCTTTATGACAGAGATCCTGCAGTAGTTTGCCAGTTCCTTCTCCAGCTCATTTTAAAGATGAAGAAATTGAGACGACCAGTATAAGTGACTTATCTAGGGTCACACAGCTGTTAAGTGTCTGAGGTCAGAATTGAACTCAGGAAGAGGAGTTTTCCTGACTTTGGGCCTGGTGCTCTAACTACCGCACCACCTAATTTCTCTTTCCTCTAAAAGTTGTTAGGCATTCTCTAAACTGTTCCAAAGGACTCCCAAGAAAGATTCCAAGAAACACACCACTTTACATACATACACCAATCAAATGGTGTAATGTGCACCAGGCAAACAGCCATACGGCTGTGTTTTTCTGAAATGCTGGAAAGTTAAAAATAAATAAGGGGGAATTAATATTATAAATCCCCCCAAGATGCAGGAAATTTGTATTGCAGTATAAAGAATATTTTGACTACTTGCTTCACTTTCTTATTATTTACCCTGTTTCATATCTTAATTAAATGGTTTTGTTAATAGATTTATATGTTTCTGATATATCAAGAATTAGAGCTGTAATATTGGATAGGAGTTTGACCTGTTATTTAAATAGTTATCTCTCCAAAATAATCAAAGTATAATAATTAAGGAGAATGATATGTAAAGATGGAAAGGAGAAAAGAAGACAGGGAAAAAACAGTTGGAGTAGATAGAGAAGGGAAGGAGGGAAAAGGGAAGGTGAGAGAAAAAAAGAGAATAAAAATATTTGGATTATCCATCCCTAGTTGATCAGGGGTTTTAACATAGTATTATCAAACTAAATTTCTTAAAGTATACATATTTTCATAAAGTATAAAAAAAATACATACTTTCATGTCCTGTTGTTCTCTGTCCAATGAATTGACACGTTCTTGAAGTATATTCTCTTGTTTTTCAAAGTTCTTGAGGAGAAGCATTTCTTGAAATAATGTTATATGGTGCAGGTCAGCTAACTTCATCTGAATATCTAATTTAAGTTTCTGGTGCCTTAGGAGACGAAATTCTGCATCAAATGTAACAATAAGTTCTCTGATCTGAAATTGAGAAAAGATGAAAAAATAGTGGGAAAAGGTAAAAGAAAAATTAAATAGAAAAGACAAGTTTTTTTTTCCTCCTAAAAACTGATGAATTGAATGGAATGTAAACTAATGCCTCTTTTTTAAACTAAAGCTTTTATTATTTTCTCATTATGCTAAACATTCTAGCAAAATGATTGTATTAATACATGTTTCTTAAAAAAAGATTCATTCTAACCCTAAGTGAATTTATATTAGGGAAAATGATGGGTAAACATCAGGAAAATATTGACAAAATTAATCAAATGAAAAACAATCACTGAACACTACATGATTATAGCAATAAATGTAGAGAAGACTTTTTAAAAATAAGCACCAAACTCATTTATACTACAAATCCTGAAAACATAGGATTGTAGGCTTTAATATGAAAAGGGCCCTTAGCCATCACTGAATCTAGCCACACCATTTTACAAATGACCTAAGAAGTCAAAAACTTATCTATTGTTATTCGGGGAGTAAGTGGCAGAGTTGAGCTTCAAAGTCAGGTCCTCTGGCTCCAGATTCTGTGCACTATCCATTGTACCATGCACACAAAGGCTAGTTTTAATATGATAAATTGAATGGCGAAATACTAGAAGCCTTTCAAGGAAATGCATGGATAAAGCAAAGATGCTCTCTTTCCCGCTGATAATTTGACAGAATTCTAAAAATTCTAGAAATAGCCACAAAATGAGAGTTTGAAATTAAAGGCATAAACATCAACAAAGAGAAAATGATACTATCTTTAACTGTAGATGACCTACTATTTTACTTAGAAAACCTATGAGACAACAGTACCCAAAAAGTATCATGCTTTTTGATCAAGTAAATGGACAAAATCATGAACATTTCCGTGCAGCAAAAACAAAAAACAAAAGGAAATGATAAACAAAATCTCTTTCAAAATAATGAAAACTGTGTAAAATATCTGAGTCAATTCACAAGTCAATTCACAAGACATATGTAAAAAAGGAAAAATGGAAAAGAGATAACAGAACTCATATCAATATCAACTACTGTAATTTTATCAGGAAGTTTAATTAATGTGAACTAATTGTTACAACAAGGATATCAAGAGCCCAGAAAGTGCTTAACTAACAAATATCTGGTTTACTTATCAAATGGAAAGAGATTATTTGCCAAAAGCAACAATGAAAATATATTAATATAATATATATTATATGTGAATTATACACATACATCCTATGGACTCAAAGAACAAGGGGCAAGAGATTGTCCACTTATAAAGTAAGTTATAGATGTGCCCTATCCCCTGCTATTTTGGGTTGAAGATATAGAATAGTTATATGGCATGAGTTCAGCAAAGTCCCCACAGACTTAATCACCAACTTGTTTTTGGTTTGTTTGTTTGTTTTCAACCTGGATCTTAGAACTATGACATCTAGGACCTCTGGAAATCAAGTGACAGTGAGGAACTATATTTTCTTCATGTTCAGTCATTATTCTCACTATATGGCAGAAAAATTTCCAACTCCTTTTTCTCTTATCCAGAGTTATCTTTGCTCTTATTCCAGAGTCCATATCTGCTAAATATCATTTCCCCATTCTATCTGCTATCCCTACCTCTCTCCGTATTACCTCTCCACAATCCACATCATTTTCTGCCCTCCTATTC
This sequence comes from Myrmecobius fasciatus, assembly GCA_023553655.1. Taxonomy (NCBI): domain Eukaryota; kingdom Metazoa; phylum Chordata; class Mammalia; order Dasyuromorphia; family Myrmecobiidae; genus Myrmecobius; species Myrmecobius fasciatus. The sequence goes on from JAJPUD010011941.1 coordinate 12,489, forward strand.
CATTAAGGCCTCCAGAATCTTAAAGCTATTATTAACAAATGCCCCTTTATCCTAGATCTCTTTGCTTCCTACTTTTTCTATCTTCTCATGCTTCAGGAAACTTATTTTTTATTTACCTGCCCAGTACTAAGTGGTTGAAGTACTAGGTGAGGAGGAGTAACTCTAGAGGAGAGGAAACATATTCTGGAAAGGAGGTTACATAATACTAGATCCTCATCACCACTTCTAATCCCTCTGCCACTATCATTCAACAAATCTCTTCCTTTAAAGTTCATGAGAACCTCACAAATAACATATTTTTATCTGCCCATCACCTTAAACTTTTCTTCTTTCATGATCCAAAGCTCTTAAAAACCTTTCTATGAAATGAAAATAAAACAACTCTCAAGTACCACCTCACATGTATGAGATTGACTAATATGATAGAAAAGGAAAATGATAAATGTTGGAGAGAATATAAGAAAAATTGGGACGCTAATGAACTGTTGGTGAAATTGTGAATGGCTCCAACATTTCTGGAGAGCAACTTGGAATTTGCCCCAAATGGCAATCAAACTGTGTATATCCTTTGATTTAGCAATATCTCTAAGTAAGTCTACATCCTAAAGAGATCATAAAACAGGGAAAGGACTTACATGTAAAAAAAATATTTTAGCAGCTCTTTTTTGTGGCAAACAATTTGGAAATTGAATGGATGCCTATCAATTGGGAAATGGCTAAACGAGCTGTGATATATGAATGTAAAAGAATACTGTTGTGCAATAAGAAATGATGACTCAGACAGGTTTCAGAAAAAAAGGCTAGAAAGAAATATATGAACTCATTATACAAAGAGAAATGAATAGAACCAGAACATAGTACACAGTAACAACATTGTGGGGTGATCAAATATGAATGACTTAGTACTTTTCCACAATACAATGACACAAGACAGTTACAAAGGTTTAATGATAGAAAATGCTATCCGCATGCATAGGAAGAATTGATGAACTCTGGATGTAGATCGAAGCATAGTATTTTCACTTTATTTTATTTATGGTTTTTCCTTTTGGCCTGTTTCTCCTTTCACATGGCTAATACATTTTACATGATTGCACATATGTAACCTATATCAAATTGGTTACTGTTTTAGGAAGAGGAGAGGAGAGAAAGAAAAATATGGAACTCAAAATTTTGTAAAATTGAATGTTAAAAATTGTCTTTGCATATAAAATACTATTAAAAAACTTTCTCTGACCATGGTCTATCCCCCAGTTTTTTCTTCAATCCTTATAAACTGGTTCTTTATGAACATTTAAAATTCCAGTCTATCCATGCTTCCTAACCTCTCCCTTGATTGATGCTCTTCTAATCTTTCTTCATGTGAATCTAGAACTTTGTAGAATTTATATAAGATAAAGTAAGGAGGATCTCACAGTGAAAGTCAAGCTGGAGAAAGATAATTAGATTGGCAATAATAAGTCATTATAGAATTCAGTATCAACTCAACTCAAAATATCAATAGACGTTTCTCAAGGAGAGAAAATACTTGCCACTTCAGAACACATTTCAAATACTGCCATTACCCTATATAGTACCAACCAAATAATTTACTTATGAAAAGAGCTTGAGAGGAAACACAATGTTGGTCAAGTTCCTTGGAGAGATCTGATTACTTTTGAATCCTGATTGCCTGAAAAGTTGTCCAAAGTGTCCCTGCTATTCTCTGATCCCACTTTCTTCTCTTGCTTTGCCTTTAGCTGGTTGACAAACAACTGTAGGGTGGTAGATCTTTTCCCTGTTCTGATGAAATTCTGGGGCCCAGTTTACCTAGCTAAGAAAGCAAATTTTAGACACCTGAAAAAGGGACAGTAGGGAAGGGTAAAGAAAACCAGGTCAGGAATCCCATCAAAATCTTTTTTCCCTTGATTTAAAGATTTATTTTTCCTTTGATCATCAAACTAACTCCAATTCAAGTAGGAAAAATCCAGTATAAATGCTAATATCTTCTTTGTTTTTTAAATGGAGTATCAGAAATCCAAGCTCACTGTTCTATGCTGATGAATGCTAGATATTCTGAAGGAGTTTGTTAGTATCTCTGCCTGACTTCTCCCATAATGAGATGGAGAAGTGGGCAAGAAGTTAGTTACCTAAGCCCAAGGTAAGTGGGGTGATCAGGACTGGGGGTTGAGGGGAAAATGGTAAAGGGGAAAACATACAGAGGGAAACCATTCTAGTTCTTTCCTTCTCAACTCTAGCCCTAGTTAGAGACGAATTCTTCATAGGTAATTGTCCTTTTCCCTTACCCTGTCGATCAGATGTTGCTGCATATACACATTCCTGATTTCTTCCCTCTTCATGATCTCCAGTTCCACATCAGTTGGCTCTGTCTTTGGAAACTCCACTGCCTTTTGAACTTCCGGTAAAATCAGTAGAGGAAATTTTCCTATCTTAGATTCTTGCTTTGCCAACTTCACTTCCCTGAGAGTAGTTTTAGTTATTCCTCCACCAAAGCCCACAACAACCTCTTGCTCTTCTTCTTTTGGATCTTCCTCCACAGGTTTGTCCTCCTGCTGTAGCTTAAACTCCAATAGAATTTCTTCATCATACTGGTATTTTCTTTCTGGCACTTCCTCAGGCTGTAATTGGGGTACTTCAGGAATAGGAAGATGTTTATCTTCAGGCAAGATGGAGTGAATGGTTTTCAACTCTTGTACCAGGCACTGGATCTCTTCAATAACAGCAATTTTCTGATCTCGAAGAGATATGATGCACTTGTTCATATTAAATTTCCTTTCATGAGTCTGGAACAAGAAGAAAAAGTAAGCCCAGTGACAGAAATTGTCACATAGTAGAGTATTGCCTATCTATGGTAAGATCAATCATCATCGTCTTGTAATATAATTAGCCTAAGTCATGTTAAGTATTTCCCTACTAATCTTACTTTTTTTTCCTCCCTTGTAGACTTATTGAAGATATAATCATAATCATAGCTACCCTTTATATAGTGTTTTAAGGTTAGTGAAGCATATCTTATTTGATCATTAGAGATCCTTAAGAAACAGATATATCTGAGTCATCAATGATCCTCTTAATTACCAATTTATTTTTAATTCTCACACTCCTGGACCTCTCTCCTCTGTGAGTTTTCATCACCTGTACACTCTCTCTCTGTCTCCCTCTCTCTCTGTCTATTTTTTGATTTGGTATTTCATGGTACAGTGGGTAGAATAAATAAATATGTTTTTATCATTTTAAGTAAATAAATTAAATAAGCATAAATAGCTTAAAATTGCACTACAACTTTCGGGACAACCTGTATTTGACGTCAAATCCCATTGCTATCCCTTTGTTCCTATGTGACTTAATCTGTCTGGGCTCCCATTATTGGACTAGATGGCTTCTGAGGGCCCTACCGGCTCTAGGTCTATAATCTTATGATCCCTTTTTTGAAGTATCTTAAACATTGACCCCTCTGTATTTTCAAATATTTTATCACCTCTATTACAGATTTCTTCTAAAATGTACTAGATATGGTTCAGCCAGGCTTTCTGACTGTATCTTCTTATATCCAAGGCCAATGAAGGCACATTGAGTAGAATTAAATCTATTCTTTAGCACTTTTTAGCTGCATGACCCTGGACAAATCTGTCACTTCGCCACTTCTGAGCTTCAGATTACTTAATCTGATACTTATATTTTCTATTTCACAGGGATTGTGAGGAAAATGCTTTGTGAAACTTAAAATTAACAGGAGTTGCTACGCCTATGTTCCTTTTAATAGTTAGTGTCATAGCTAAATGAAATCAATTTTTAAAACCAAAGGTTCCTTACTTTAATCACTCAATTAAAAAAAAATTTGTACCATTGCTTCTAGAATCCCAATTTCCTCTTCCTTCTTGGCAGCATTTATGCGCATTTGTTCAGGAATCTTGTAGTCTGGGGCAGTCTTGAGGTTGAAATCACCCATGTTATTCTGGGCCTCTTTAATGGCCAGTACATCTTTGGGATCCTCATAATCATCCTCAGGTTTACTTTTGTATCTATTGGAGAGGAAAAATAGACCAAATAACAACAAAAAAAAACCTAGATGTGGTCCAAAAGCACTGGATTTGGAATAAGAAAAACTAGGCTTAAATTTTGATCTTGACACCTTCCCACTGAGATTACCTCCCATTTACATTTGTGTATATCCATAGATCAACTAACTGATCTATCTATCTGTGTCATAGGTACATGGTTTACTTTATATCTCCTTCATTAAAATGTAAACTCCTTGAGGGCAGGAACTGTTTGTATCATGAAAAGCATTTAATGAAATAAGCATTTATTAAGCACCTGCTATGTGTCAGGCATTGTGTCGATGCATTATGGATATTATGGTTGCTATTATGATGCCTAATTTACAGTTTAGAAAATTGAGGCAGGCAGAGGTGAAATGACTTGCCCATAGTCATACAGCTAGAAAATGTCTATGGCTAGATTTGAACTCAGGTCTTTCAGACTCAAGGACAAACATTCTATCCTTAATGCCATAATGCTGTCAGCTGCCCTAAGGTTTTTTTGTGTTTTAATTTGTGTGTGTGTATGTGTGTGTGTGTGTGTGTGTGTGTGTGTGTGTGTGGAGGGGTTAGCCTTTGTAGTGCCTAACACGTAGTAAATATTTTGTAAATGTTTATTGATTTACTGTTATTTTTATATGTTATTATCAAACATATAGGTCCCTCTTTTATTTAATTTTAAGTAAACAAAAGGCATAAGAATTGAGTTAAAAACTCAATAAAAACTTGGGTCTGGATTATGTAATTGTTGCTGTCTACATGGTCCAAATAATTGCTTTTATTAACAAGTGATGAGGTCCTGAATGGTATTTCCATTATAGCTATCTATTGGTGGTTATTGTTGTTGTTTGTCCTTGGTTCTCAAGAAGGGCCATGACATATGGGAGAAAATGTCATGACATACAAGGGAATTGGATTTAAGTGAGGGAGGGATGGGTGAGATCACCTGCCTCATTTCCCTCTAGAGCCATATGGATCTAGTGGTCAGATATAGATCAGTTTGACTAGAGATGGCCCTGGATGAAATAGGAGACCTTGGCCATGATGAGGTCCTGAATGGTGTGCTAGACAGAGAGAAACTAAAGAACTGATCCCTGTGGCAAGTAGGGAAAAGGCTCTAATAGAAAAAAAAATCTAAATAAATAAATAAATGAATCTGACAAGGGAAGACTCTCTGGGTTTCTGGTCAAAGCAAAAATGATTGCTATTTACATTCAACCTGAGTCAGGATCCAAACAATGACCAAATGGGGCTTGGCCTTGGATTGAAGAGTCATTCAATTTACTCTGCTTAATGTGAAAGGGAACCTCCAAGAGAAATTTGTGGCAATTGCAAAAAGACAAATTTCAGGTCCATGCAAGGAAAAAACAAAAAACAAACAATAAAACCTAACAAATAGAACTTTCCCAAAGTGGAAGGAGCTGACTCAGGATATAAGGTCTTCAAGCAGAGATCAGATGACTAATTCAACAAGTATTTATTGTCTACAATGTCTAGCTCCTAGAGTGTCCCACAATGTTCCATTGTGTGGAATATCTCACTACCTGCTCTATGGCTATACCCTTTCCATTATCTGTTCTTTTAAAGAATAGAGCTCTAGAGACATGCCTGGGAGAGTTAAATTTGCCTCAGGGTTCACCTCTCTGATAGGTGAGTGACTGGCAAGAAAAACACTAGGCAAAGGTGTCTTTGAGTGGATAGCATATTAATAAAAGCTTTCACCAGTGCAATGTCTGTCTTTGGAAGTTGGGGTCGGTGGTTATAACATGTTAATAGTGAACAGAAGCTCTGTAATGCTTATACCAACAAATCAAATATGTTAGAGCTTCCTTTTTTCACAGAGGTATCAAGAAAATGGAATAGCACAACTAATCAATCAAAAAGACTTCTAATATCCAAGCCATACCAACAATCCTTTGTAGTGAAGTCCAGTGAGAAGCTCATACCACCTTTGAAGCAGACGCTGAGCCATTTAGTAATTTATAAACTTATCTTCAAAGACTTTGCTGACTATAGGCTATGAGACTACGGATGCATCCTATTTTATGGTTTTTTTGGAGACAACCTTCTCTCTGGAGACTCCCCTAACTTTGGTTATGGGATTCTTGGACTATCCTGTTTTCAGAAACATCTCCTTATCAAGCCTCTAACCATGGATTGCTTATCACCAAGAATGCCTTCTGATTTGTGTACTGAAGGGCCTGAGATACCTTGAAATTCTCATTTTGTTTGCTGGGACTTTCTTCCTAGTATTCCAATTCCCACCTTTTTTCCTTTCTTTGTTCAAAAATTATATAAATATCTCACTCTTTACAAATAGGATTTCCCAGGTAGTAAATATATTTATAATCTGTGTAAGTTGTGACTGATTCTTTCCATATCCCCCTTTTTGGATGTGGGATTTCTTATATTTAATAGTTCACAAAGTTGATGGGATTTTTTGTCTTGTTTTTTTTTAACAATAGAAAGTAGGGGGACAGCTAGGCGGTACAACAGATAAGGTACCAGCCCCAGAGTCAAGAGGACTCAAATGTGACCTTAGAGAGAAACATTTAAGTAGCTGTGTGGCCCTAGGAAGTCACTTACCCCCAATTACCTTGCCCTTTTCTCACCCCCCCAAAAAAATCCTTTTATGGAATGATAAGAGTTTCTGAAATAAGACTCACAGTTCCTCCCATTCTTTTCTCCGCTGAAAAATCTTATTTTGGGCTTTTTCAGCTTTTATCATAATTTTTTTCATTTTAGCAATTTGGTTTTCCACCATGAGATCACTTAGGGTCCTGGATCGCCTTTTCTTTTCCTTTTCTGCAAAAATCTCCTCTGGTACAGTAGTGACTGGCGCTGTTCAAAACATTTTAAAAATCTTTTTAATGAAGAGCAAAATGAAGCTATCAAACATTTTAACTGCAAATGTTCCAATTCCAACACATTCTTTAGTTGTTCAGTAATTTCTGTTCTGACTTTTCATGACCCTATTTTGGGGTTTTCTTGGAAAAGATACGGGAGGAGTTTGCCATTTCTTTCTCCAGCTCATTTTACAAATGAGGAAACTGAGGCAAACAGGGTGAAGTGACTTACCCAGGTCACATAGTAAGTGTCTGAGGTCAGATTTGAATTCAGATTTTACTGACTCTAAGCTCAGAACTTTATATACTATACCACCTGGCTGCCCAATAAATTCATTAAAGTTCTGGAGGATATTACAAGACAGGTATCTTACACCCCACAATTCCAATTAATATTATCAACAAGATGCTCTATTCCCTAGTACTTTTATCAGATAAGATAACTTCTCTATAGAATTATAGACCCAATCAATCAAAGTAGAAAACTAGGGGCCAACCAGTTCTTAATCTGGAAGGAGGGAAGTGCTTCAAGCCATCTCATAAAATCAAAAAGGTGATACATAGGAAATATTTGAAGATTGATTAGAAGAATTAGACCTTTCTGTCTTTTTATATCTCTATATATAATTTATATCAACATTATTATCTATATCACAGTTGGGTGGTGCAGAGAAGAGAGTTCCAGACTTGAAGGTAGAAAGATTTATCTTCCTGAGTTCAAATCTAGCCTCAGATACTCACTGGTTGTGTGACCCTGTTTGCCTTTGTTCCTCATTTGTAAAATGATCTGGAGAAGGAAATGGGAAACCACTCCCAGTATCTTTGAAAAGAAAACCTCAAAAGGGAGTCACAAAGACTCAGATGCAACTGAAACATAATATATATGTATGTATATTATATATATATATATATACACACACACATGTGCATATACCTATATACATGTATATGTATACACACATGCACATATATATGCATATATGTGTATATATATATATATGTATTTATATATATACACACATCTCAAAGAAAGGATTTCAGCAAGAGTTGGTCAAGTTTGGGGTATGCTTGGAGGAAACAGATCTTTAGAGGGCAATAAGAGTGAGGGGAAGGAAGAATTGTCTTACACCTACCATGAGACTTTCCATTGCTCTCTATGTGGTATTCATCATCACTTCTTCAGAGACTCATATGCTCTATGTTTCTCAGTCATATAACTTTGGCAGAATATTAGTATTAAAAAGATAGATCTTTGTTTTGGGGAAAAGCTCAAGGGTTGTTAATGGAATTCTATAGTTTCTTAAAAGTAATACAGCCTCCTCTCCTTCTCCTGTTCAGTTCTGGGTTCTCTCCTTCATCTCTCCTTCCTGATCCATTTCAAGATCCCTCTGAACTGGAACAGATATGTATACTGATAAACAAGTTCTATAGGTTATACATCCAATTGCAAGTCATAATCTCAACAGTAGATGTTCTTTATTCACTTGGTTATTTCCTGTGTTCATGGTGGATGCAGATGCTCATGGATCTTTCAGGAGACCTTACTATTCACAAATTCAATTTGGACTCTGTGTTGAACTGGTTCCATCCCCAGTGGTGAACATCTCTGGTGAGGATCCATGCCCCTGTCTTATGCTTTGATTAATGTTTATGATCAGGAAGTCGATGGACAGAGTTGTTTCTGTTATATCTTTAAATTAATCTTGATTTATTCTAATATATGATTGAAGAATATTGGAAGAAAGCGTTTGAAGTATCTCTTTGGTCTACAGCAGAGCTTCTTAAACTTTTTCTTCTTGCAACCTCATTTCACTTGAAGAATTTTTACATGATCCCAGATATATAGATATATAAAATAGGCATACAAATCAAATATTTATTGATAATAAATCATAATTCTGTGATTCCCATATTCAGTTATGAACCCCATATGGGGTTACAAGCCACAGTTTAAGAAGCTCAGCTCTGTGGAACCAAATATCTTTTCATATCAATAAACAATAAGAATAGCACAATCTTGTATTCTGTAAATCTTTCAATCAATTATGAAATGATAATGTGGTCCATTACTGAATTGTTTGTGAAAGTGAGCTTCTTCCCTACTAACACTCTTATTGAGGAGGCCTTCATATGTATATGACTAGCACAAAAATTCTGCATAACTAGGAAGGTAAAATATGGAAGTCTGTAGGTGATGATGTTCTCTCAGGTCCCTTTTTATGGTATTAGTCAGGTCTGAGACTCTTTTCCTTGCTTTCTGTATTTTTCTTCCTTCATATATTTTGTGTATTAAGTACTCAACACCTTATTCTCTTGCCAACTATGTAGCCTCTAGCATGAACCTCCTTTATCATTAAATCTAGCTGCTTTCCTCATATTTGCTATCCCCTATAAGTGCATTCTGAACCATGATGAAAAAGTCCAAATATGTCGGCTCTACTGTCCTTGCTGATAAAATTAGTTTGGTATGAAAATCAGATGTCTTCCATTTTTCTTTTGTGGCCCTACTCCCAAAGGGGGATCTCTCCTTTTTTGGAGGAGAGTAATACCCTACTCATTGATGGAATAGAATATTAATCTCTTCTGTTTATTGTCACCTTTCTATTTTCACCTTAAGCCAAATGCCACTACAGAGTTCTGCTGCTCTCAAATTATCTGTGGAAATAGGAAAATGGATGGAAATTCTCCCTTCTGAGGGTTTAAATGGAAGGCAATAAATGGATAGGACACTGGCTTTGGAGATAGGAAGGTTCAAATATTTAGTTTTGTTATTTGTAGGGCATTTTCTAGAAATTGTTCTCTTAGATTCTTTTGTTCTTTAATGTATAGAAATATACATCAATAATAGCTGCTAAGTTTTTGGAAACATAAGTAGATGATGTAAATAAATTTTCCAGAAAATTGAAGATTTTCCTTAAACACCAAGTTTTAAACTACTTTTTGTTGGCCCTTGCATTTAACTGCTCTGTGTCTCTGGTTTAATTTGTAGTTAAAAGATCACTCAGATATTTATTAATTACGTGACATTGGGTAAGTCATTTCACATTTAATGACAGGTCACTGTTTTATTGACTGTTGGCTGAAGGAGGCTGATTGTAATTAGTCTTAGTAAAGCCATAGGCACTAGTCACTTGTTTTCAGGGAAAGTGGCCACAAAGGATTGCCTGATAAGCAGCTGGTAATGTTATTTGAACATTTTTGTCATTCCCTGTTTCCAAATCACTTAACACCCATTGAGTGCATTGTCATAGGAAGCAGGTTATTGGGAAGAGAAGAGAAGGGAATTTCTCATAATTGTGACCCAGATGGTTTTACCCTCACTGTTTAAGGAACAAAGCCCTGGAAGCAGGTGGAACATTAAGATCAAGGACAATTTTCTGAAAGCGGAGGTCTTACCTTGCTATCCAATAAATTCCAGGGGCTCCTTTTATCCAAGATAAAATGTAAAAATCTATCTTTGTTGTTTCATTTTTAATTCTGTCCTGTGCTTTGTGATTCCCATTTGGGGTTTTCTTGCCAGAGATGCTGCAGTATTCCTTCTCCAGCTCATTTTACAGATGAGGAAACTGAGGTAAACAGGGTTAAGTGACTTTCCCAGAGCCACAAAGCTAGTAAATGTCTGAGGCCAGATTTGAATTCAGGAAATTCAATCTTCCTGACTCTTAGCATGGCACTCTATCCACTATATCATCTACCTGTCCTCTTTTTGGTGTTTTAAGACCTTCAAAAATTATTTATTTCCAGACTTCTTACATTGTACTCCTGTCCACATAATCTCTAATTCAGCACACTGGCCCTCTGTTATTCCTCATAAATTTCAATGTCCCTTCATCTCCCCATCACCATGCCTGAAATGCTTTCTCTCTTCCTTTCCTCTCCCCCTCCTAGTTTCCCTGACTTCCTTCAACACAGCTGCAGAAAACCTTTCCCAGTATCCTCCCTTCTCACTCCCCCCAATCAATGCCCTCCTTCTGAGATTACCATCTAATTACACTGCATATATCTCATATGTACAGTTATTAACATGTTATTTTCCCCATTAAAATGTGAGCTTCTTGAGAACAAGGATGGTATTTTTACCTTTCTTTGTATTTCCAGAGCTTAGCACAATGCATGGCACATAATAATTGCCTAATAAAGGTTTGCAGAAGATCTATATCAACTGTGTGATGTAGTATGAAATGAGATTAACCGGAAGATGATTGTACATAGTAACAGCAATGTTGAAATGACGATTAACTGTGAAAGATTTGGCTACTCTGATCAATACAGCAACTAACTAAGTTAAGTTGAACTAAGTGCAAATTGAAGTACAATTTTCTCACTTTTTCTTATTTTGGGGGGAACATGCATGATTTTACATGTATAATTGATATTATTTTGCTTACCTTCTCAGTGAATGGGGAAGAGGGTAGAAGGGAAGAAGAGATTTGGAACTCAAAATTTTTTTAAATTGTTAGAAAATAATTCATAAATTTAAAAAAATAAATGTTTGCTGACTACCTGGATTAGAAGAAGAAAGACAGGTTACTAACATAGACATCTCACATCCTTAGCCTATTTCTATGACCTGACATAAGTAAACTTTTCCCAGGAGTTTACGCAAGGAAACAGGGCAGTATAGAAAGGAGTGGTCATGAAAGAAAAATTAGAAGTGAAAATTATTAGAGGAACTGAGTTATCCATTTCCAGCCATACCACATCTTTAGCTACTCCTGATCTCTTGTTTCCAGCACTCTGTTTTTAATAATGAACATAGAAGGAAGGAACCAAAAGCTTGATCTTGAAGTAGATTTGGTGAACACAACCAAAAATTGCTTATCAAATACAGAAAATCCAAATTTAAAAAGAATCAATATCTTGTGCTTCCATTAAGATTACCTGTCTCTTTTTGGTTGTCTTTCTTGACAGATACTTCTTTTTCTTTCCACTCAAACTTGCTTATTCTTCTATCTGTTTGACTCATTTGCCTGGCTCTGGTGTACTTCCCTGAGAGTTTCAAAAGCCGATATGTGGAAATTTTGTGTTCAGTCTGTATAGCATGGACGATAACGGTGTCAAATTCTAGTGAATCTCGAAATCTTAGAAAATCAAAACAAAGGAATTGTTTGTTCTGTTGTTATTCAAGGGTAAAGTTTTCAATCATTTCACATTTTTTTCATTCTTTGTGACCTATTGTTTTCATAACCTAAATAATGATAAATAGACAATATTTTGATAAACAAATATATATATATATATATATATATTGTCCCCAACAGCAAACCCAGGGATACATTGCGCAGACCTGAACTAGATAAGAGCAGGTACTGACAACTTCACAGAGCCAAGAGATTAGGCAAAATTTAAAACAAGTAGTTAAAAGACAAGTAACAAATTTTTCTGGAAGTGAAAGTATTATACAGTCTAAGCTAAGACTTTGATGACTATCAACAAGTAGATCATTATTTTCTTATTAGAACACCATTGCTTGAACTAGACCTGCAAAGTCTTTGGGGGAATGAATCCTCTCAATTTGGAACTCTTCCTTAGGGTTAAGCTATCTTGATTGGTAAGTGAGTAACAATAAATTCATCTAATCCACTTTAGCCAGCTTCAGACCATAGTTTACAGCAATCTAATTCTGAATGTCCTATTTCCATCCCAGGATCCGCAAATAATAATTTAACAATTAACACTCATTGCACAATTGTCATCAAATAACCGAGTAGCTAGCATAATCTAATCATGTCAATAGTGATCTTTTAACTACAAATTAAACCAGAGAGAGACACAGAGCAGTTAAATGCAAGGGCCAACAAAAAGTAGTTTAAAACTTGGTGTTTAAGGAAAATCTTCAATTTTCTGGAAAATTTATTTACATCATCTACTTATGTTTCCAAAAACTTAGCAGCTATTATTGATGTATATTTCTATACATTAAAGAACAAAAGAATCTAAGAGAACAATTTCTAGAAAATGCCCTACAAATAACAAAACTAAATTTTAAAGTCTCAACATATTAAAAAAAAAATCTCACCAACAATCTTTGGCCCTTCTGAATTTCTCTAAGACTTCCAGCTCAATCAATCTCTGTTAAATCATATCCATTTCCTCATTTCTAAAATATATAGGGAATTGACTCAAGTTTATAAGAATTCAAGCCACTCTCCAACTGATAAATGGTCAAAGGACATGAACAGACAATTTTCAGATGAAGAAATTGAAACTATTTCTAGTCATATGAAAAGGTGCTCCAAATCACTATTGGTCAGAGAAATGCAAATTAAGACAACTCTGAGATACCCCTACACACCTCTTAGATTGGCTAAGATGACAGGAAAAGATAATTACGAATGTTGGAGGGGATGTGGGAAAACTGGGACACTGATAGATACATTGTTGGTGGAATGTGAATGGATCCAGCCATTCTGGAGAGTAATTTGGAGCTATGCTCAAAAAGTTATCAAACTGTGCAATATCCTTTGACCCAGCAGTGTTTCTATTGGGCTTATATCCCAAAGAGATCTTAGAGGAGGGAAAGGGACCCACATGTGCAAGAATGTTTGTGGCAGCCTTTTTCTAGTGGCTAGAAACTGGAAACTGAATGGATGTCCATCAATTGGAGAGTGGCTGAATAAATTATGGTATATGAATGTTATGGAATATTATTGTTCTGTAAGAAAGTTGATTTCAGAGAGGCCTGGAGAGACTTGTATGAACTGATGCTGAGTGAAATGAGCAGAACCAGGAAATCATTATAACAGCAACATCAATATTATAGGATGATCAGTTCTGATGGACATGGCTCTCTTCAACAATGAGATGTTTTAAACCAGTTCCAATAGTTCAATGATGAAGATAGTCATATACATCCAGGGAGAGGCCTGTGGGATCTGAATGTGGACCACAACATAGCATTTTCATGCTCTCTATTGATGTTTGCTTGCATTATGTTTTCTTTCTCAGATTTTTTTTTCTTGTAGATCCGATTTTTCTTGTACAACAAGATAACTGCATAAATATATATATACATATATTCAATTTGTCATATATTTTACATAATTAACATGTATTAGACTACCTGCCATCTGGAGGGGTGGGGGAAAGAGGGGAACATTTGTAGCAGAAAGCTTTGCAAGGGTCAATATTGAAAAATTACCCATGCATATGTTTTGCAAATAAAAAGGCTTTAATAAAGAAAAATAATAGCCATTTGCTGTTCGATTCTAAGATCAAAATGTATCAAAATGTATTATGGTCACTATGAGTTAATGTTCAGATTCAGCCAGTTTCAGAGCACAGGACCTGCTCTCCTTCCTTTAAGAGATAACACAGAAAGATTCTCACATTGGATTACACTTGGAATATGATCCAGAGTACCAATCTAGCTATACTCACTGATAAAACTATTTAAAATGAATAAGTTACACAGAGTTCCTCCTGTTTCTTTTATTTGCAAGATAAGATCCCAATGACACATTAAAATTTCCTAAAGCACATTATGTTATTGTTGTTTAGTCATGTCCAAACCCATTTAAGAGTTTTCTTAGCAAAGATCCTGGAAAGATGAGGAAAGAGGCAAACAAAGTTAAGTGACTTGCCCAAGTTCACACAGTTAAAAAGTATGTAAGGACAGAATTGAACTCAGGAAAATGAGTCTTCCTAACTCCAAGCCCAGTGTCTTATCCACTGTGCCATCTAATTGCTTATGTTAACCATAGATTAATAATAAAGATAAACTTCATGAGAGAAAAAAATTCCTATTTTAATTTATACAATTAAACCTTGATAACTGAAATTACATCAGAGAACATTCTATAATTTGGCTACAATTACGCAGTTTAATTATCATTTTAAAAATACACTATACCTCCACCTAAATATTAACATTTATTCTATTTTTAAATAAGCATCATTTTGGCTAAGATGACAGAAAAAATGATAAATGTTGGAAGGGATATGGAAAAACTGGAACACTAATGCATTATTGGTGGAATTGTGAACTGGTCCAACCATTCTGTAGAGCAATTTGGAACTGTGCCCAAAGGCTATTAAACTGTGCATACTCTTTGATCCAGCAGTGTCTCTATTGAGCCTGTATCCCAAAGAAATCATAAAAAAGAAAAGGACCCACATGTGCAAAAATGTCTGTGGCAGCCCTTTTTGTAGTGGCAAGAAACTGGAAATTGAATGGATGCCCATCAATTGGAGAGTGGCTGAATAAATTATGGTATATGAATGTTATGGAATATTATTGCTCTGTAAGAAACGACCAGCAGGACGATTTCAGAGAGGCCTGGAGGGACTTGCATGAACTGATGCTGAGTGAGATGAGCAGAACCAGGAGATCATTATACACGGCAACAAAATTATGTGATGATCAACCATGATGATTGTGGCTCTTTTCAACAATGAGATGATTCAAGTCAATTCCAATAGACTTGTGATGGAAAGAGCCATCTGCACCCAGAGAGAGGACTGTGGGAACTGAGTATGGATCACAACATAGCATTTTCACTCTTTTTGTTGTTGTTTGCTTGCATTTTACTTTCTTTCTCATTTTTTCCAGTTTGATTTGATTTTTCTTATGCAAGATAATTGTATAAATATGTATGCATATATTGGATTTAACATATTTCTACCATGTTTAACATATATTGGACTACTTGCCATCTAGGGAAAGGGGTGGGGGAAGGAGAGGAAAAATTGGAACACAAGGTTTTGCAAGGGTTAATATTGAAAAATTATCCATACCTATGTTTTGAAAAATAAAAAGCTTTAATAAAAAACATTTTTGCACATATAGGTCCCATATGTGCAAACTGTCCCTCCTTGTTGATGGAGTCATGAAGTGATCCAATCATTCTGGAGAGCAATTTGGAACTATGCCCAAAGGGCTATCAAACTTTGTATACTCTTTGATCCAGCAGTCTCTACTAGGTCTGTATCCCAAAGAAATCATAAAAAATGGAAATGGACCCTTTTTGATCTGATTTTTCTTGTGCTGCATGATAAATGTGGAAATTTATAAAGATGAATTGTACATGTTTAACATATATTGGATTATTTACTATCTAAGGGAGGGAATGAGGGAAGGGAGGGAGAAAAATTTGGAACACAAGGTTTTGCAAGGGTGAATGTTGAAAACCATCCTTGCACATATTTTGAAAATAAAAAGCTATTTTTTTAAAAAAAGGAAAAATCAGATCAAAAGGGGGGAAAATGAGGAAAAAATCAAACAACAATAAAAAAGGTGAAAATGCTATGTTGTGATTCATGTCCAGTCCCCCTAGTCCACTTTCTGCATCATGGCAGAATTTTTGCCAAGAAAACCTCAAATGGGGTCATAAAAAGTCAGAAACTAGCAATAGCTAGATTGTACAGCAGATAGAGTATGGGCCCTGAAGTCAGGAGGACCTGAATTCAAATTCAGCCTCAAACATTGCGACTGGGCAAATCACTTAACTCCAATTGCCTCTCAAAAAACAAAACAAAACAAACAAACAAAAAGTCAGAATCTATTAGACAGCTAGGTGGTGCAGTGAATAGAGCATTGGTTTAGAATCAGGAAGGCTCACCTTCATGAGTTCAAATCCAACCCCCAACACTTACTAGCTTTGTCTGGCCAAGTCACTTAACTCTGTTTGCCTTGGCTCATCATCTATTTAAAAATGAGCTGGAGAAAGAGTATCTTTGCCAAAAAAAATCCCCAATGGGGTCAATGTTTTGGGCTGTCATAGCAAGGTTAGTTTTTGTTTCAGTATTAGAAACTTTTGGTAGGATGGCACTATTTTCAAACCCTGCATATTTCTTCAATAGTGATTATGTTAAAAAAAAAAACACCCTTCAAAAAGTTTAAAGAAAGGCTATATATGGATTTCAGAAGCAGCAGGGAAGGAAAGAGGAGGAAGCATGCCTTTCACTATAGGCTGACTAAATGAGTGAGGGAATCCAAGCTCAAGAGAGAAAGAGAAATAAAGAAAAAACCACCAAAGTAGGAGCCACTGAGTGAAGTCCACAATGGTGAAATGAAGAGACGTGTTATAGTGTTATAATTATAATGTTATAGTTATAATCATTATAGTGGCATGTTACTTTACAATCAATCTGGATCCTACCGTTGCTGTAATTTCAACAGGGCAAGTCGATGTTTCTCTTTTTCCCATGCAAGTTCCCTTTCCACCTGTTTGATTTTCTTGACTGTCTTTCGTTCAGTCTGTTCTCGGACTCTGGTATCAACATCAAACTCCTGTGGAGAGTGGGAATTTCACGATCATGAGATGTTGCTAAAGATGGGGGCTAATTCAAACACAATTTTCAGGTTTTTACCCTCCAGGTCTTACTGTATCCACTCTTTCCAGTTAAAAGTCTGAGTGTCCATTATAACAAAAACATATGACTTTGCATCACAACATTTTAGTCATTTTCAAAAACATTTCTACATTTTTTATACAACGTAGGACTTTTTTCTTGGAAATATTTTAACATAAATCAGTGTTGGAAGCATATCTGTCTAGATAGCTTTCATACATTCTAGAGTCTCTCTAACATTGAGATGATAAACTTTCCCATAATTCTAGTTAGTTTTTACTAAAGAGAAAAAATGGCTTCTTAATGAAGAATTTACCTGAGTAGATGATACTTTAAAAACTGTCAAGTGTAATTGGTTGTGTAGTTTTATTCAATAAAAAATGAGATGATATTAGATAAACTAGTATGAATAAAAGGAAAAATTTTAAGTTGAAACATGATTTATATGAGTAGCAGCTAGGTAGCATAGTACACAACCCACTGGGCCTGAAGTCCAGAAGACTCATTTTCCTGAGTTCAAATCTGTCCTCAGATACTTACTTAGCTGTGTGGTCCTTGGCAAGTCACTTAACTTCATTTGTCTCAGTTTCATCTGTAAAATGAGCTGGAGGAGGAAATGGCAAAGCTACTCTAGTATCTCTCCAAGAAAATCTTAAATGGGGTTAAATATGACTGAAATGTACTAACAAGATAATATGACTATGATAATGATGGAAGTTTAATTGAAGAATAGGTTTAAATGGAAAAACTCAAATTATCATATGGATTGTTGGGGGTTTTCCCCTATAATTCATTTTAAGAAAAAATTTTGTTATAACCATTTGACCATTATCCACCAGATTAATAATAGAATATCTAATGTGATGTTATTATAATGTGGAATAATTATTATAAGAATATAATGCTTTAGAGTTTACAAGATACATCTCCAGTAACTAACTAGAATATTTCTTTACTAGTATCTATTCTAATTTTTTGTGTAGCTTCATTGACCAGATGGATTAGTTCATCAGTGCCAAGAGTTCTCAGGTAGAAATTTCTTTGCCAAAGAAAAAATATGTTTTCTCTACAACTTCTAGTCTTCAAGAGTTGCCTGGACACACTGAGAATTTAAATGAATTACCCAGGATCACATGGTCTATATGTCTGAGGGGTGGAACTGGAATCCAAGTCTTTCTGATTCTTGATATGAGCTCTTTACCTACTACTCCACAGTATTTCTTTGTAACTATTATGTCAGAAAGATAGTATGATGTAGCAAAGTGCTGAGCTTGTAGACAGGAAGACCTGAATCCAAATCCAGCCTCTAGCAGTCACTGGTTCTGTGACCATAAGCAATTTAAACTCTCTGGGACTCAGACAATTTTCTCTCTTCACTTATTATTCTGTGGTTTGAGGGATGTTGCCACAACCTTGAAAATTAAAACACCTAGCACATAGAACAGGTTTATTAAATACTTACTGACTGGCTGTTCACTGACTGACTAATGTTATCTCTGAAATTATGGGAAAAGATAAGAATACAAATTATGTTGAGAACTAAAAATATCTAGTTCCTTCCCCCTAGGTAGATAATCATAGGCTATATCATGAAACCTACAGTCCGATGAAGCTGCATGTGTTCTGGTAACTCAGAATTCTTCACCAGTAACTTCTCGAATTCACTCCTTAATTCCCTTAGTTTCTCCCTCTTTTGGGCCTTTATTTCCTCTGCTTCCTTCATGATTTGGTCATATTCTCTTTTTTGCCTGGCACCTTCAATGCTGAAGACACAAAACAAAAACCAGCATGTTAAGAAATATGGTTGTTAAAATGAAACAAAGCATGAGAAAATTAGTGCATTTTTAAAAACTCATTTTGTTTTCACAAGGTATGGAAGTTGTGTTTGAAAGCACTTGGATGTCATGTCATTGGTACCTATAGGCATTTGGGTCTTCAATATCTTCTGCTTGTTTTTCTGATTCAATACCACCCTGTGAAAAGAAAAATAATGTGTTAATAGGTATGGCTTAGATTTCTTGCCAACTGTTCAGGACAGTAATAATTTGATCTATTGTGCCTTCCCACTTGTGCAGAAAATTTAATAATTTTTTTTCATTTTTTTTCATTTTTAAAAAGAAAATGTGGAATTTAATGTATAAGCTCACAAAACTACAAAAGTAGTATTATTTTTTCCTGGTAATTATTGGTATAAGATCAATAACAACAACTAGCATTTATATAGAGCTTTATGGTTTTTTTAATATACAATATTTCATTTGAACATCAGAACAACCATGTAAGGTTGATAGCACTATTATCCTAATTTTTTAAGAAGAAAAAAATGGAGGCACAGAGAGAGCTTAAGTGACTTGCCCATAGTCACACAGTTCCTAAATTTCTGAACTGAAATTTTAGTTGAGATTTTTCTGATTCCAAATCCAACACCAAAAGTGTCAAATTCATGACTACAGAGCCAGCAGCTCTGAATCAGATTAAAAATGTAATTGGGAAATGTTTTTTAAAAAAATAAATAAAAATACAATACAACATAGATAATGTTAATTTGTGGTTTTCTAAGTCCATGTGATCCACAGGGACTTTGGATCCCTTTCTATTTGAGTTTAACAGCATTGTATCAGACCACCTGAATGCTTAATGCCAATAACTTAAGGTAAAAAGTCTGAAAAGACTGACTCCACTTTACAAAGAAACTCTAAAGTTTAGAAGAGCTTGAGATAATTTTTGTAAGGTTACATACCTTGGGAGGGGGCACTGTGGCTTTGAGACCTTCCTCAAGTTCTTCTTCAGACAGGACGTTAAAGACAAAGATATTTCCATCTGCTCCACAACTCACCACAAAACGGTCATCATAGCTAGGACATAAGGCTTGGATCTGTCCATAATCATTGTCGTGGATACTGTGGTTCCAGTAGCTTTGCATATTGGTCAGTTTTAAGCTTTTATTCTTTAGGATGTAAATCCTAATATGTCCCTTTTGCATCCCACAAAACATCATCATTTTGGAAAGGCTAGAAAAGAAACCAAAAATAAATCATTCTGAGGGCTATTCTTCAAATTACTTAGCTTCTAATGAATTAAGAAAACACTAACAATAAAAAATTAAGAAATAGGAAATGAGAAAATGAGAACAAAACTGAGACTTTTGAGCTACTAATCCTGGTCACCAATTCTCCAGGCACCTAAAGCACTTATTATGTGTAAGAACCTATGTTGGGTACCTGGGAGACTAATTTTTTTAAAAGAAAAGTTCCTATCCTACAGATAGTTGCATTCTATTGGGTGAGCTAACATTCTCCTGGATTGTAAAATGATTCTACATATCCTCCTCACAACAACCTTACAAAATGGATACTGCAAGTGTGGCCATTCTAATTTTACTGATGAGGAACCTGAGGCTCCTAAAAGTTTAAAGGAGCTAACAAAGATCACATAGCTAATGAACTCAAATGGATCTGTGATCTTATTGATTCTATGCAGATTAGACACAACACATCCACACCTGTTCACCCTGTGTCCTCCCAGAAGTTCATCATGTGGGTACCCACATGTGTAGTACATTTGCAAATTACCAAGGTCCCCCCCCTTTTTTTTGCTGAGGCAATTGGGGTTAAATGACTTGCCCAGGGTCATACAGTTAGAAAGTGTTAAGTGTTTGAGACCAGATTTGAACTCAGGTCCTCCTGATTTCAAAGCTGGTGCTCTATCCATTACACCATTTAACTGCCCCCCAAGGTCTCTTTTTTCCTCTACTTTTATCCTTAGTAAGGAAAAAACTTGGAAATAACAGAATAAAATAATAAATAAAATGTATTTTTATTTATTTATGCTTCCCCATTCTATATTTGGCAGCATGAAAAAAAATCGAGCACATTTGTTACTGAGAATACTGATTTTTAGTCAAAGTACCTCTAGCAATAAGTAAAAAATAAAATGATCTCTTTAACAGTTAATGAGGTTTCACAATTATATGAAAGTATATATGCCAACTCTAAAAATAAAAAGACTTATGTTTAACCAGTACTTTACAGTTAAAAAGTTTTTTTTCCTCATTTGTTACATCAGTTGATTCTTACAAGACTCATGTGAGGTAATTATTGAAGGAATGACTATCCCCATTTTAAGATGAGAAAACTGAAACTCAAAGATAATAAGAAATTACTTCAAGGTCATATAGTAATTATATATATATATATATATATATATACATATACATATATATGTATATAGTCATTAATAAGTATGGTAGGATTCCAACACAGGCTTCTATTCCTAAATTTCAAATACTCTTTCCATACAAAATGATTATTATAGGTGTGGTGTATAAAAAGTTCAAGTGACATAATTTCCTGGTAATTAATCATTTTATTCATTATGCTAGTATATAATTAATAAAAAGGGTCAGTGACACTCTCAATTTGTCAAAGATCCCTTGTGGAATGGATGTTCCTGAAGGTGGCAATTGATTCTGATTAGTTAACAAGAAATGAGAGAATGAATATTATAATGAGAAGAGGACCTATTCTAATGAGGGGCTGGGGAACTGTGACTGAACTCATCACTTACTTCTAAAGTGATCTAGACAAAGTATCTACCATTTCCTGCCCAAACATTTCTGCATGGAACGCAATGGGTCAGAATTCAGCTTATATCAAATTGTTTTTTAAGGTTTTTTAGTTGGGTGAAGCATCAACTCCAACTAAATAAAATAGTCTCAGTGGGGTAAGTTTTGGGGAAAGGGCAGGGATCTCCCTGATAATTTGCTATTTAATAATCATTTCTCTCACTGGAGGAAAAAAAAAATCCATTTACCTGAAACTGATAACTCGGATGGGATTGTTATCTGCATTTTCTACAAAGCGAAAATCAAAAGGCTCATCTTGCTGCTCCTCCATTGTCTTTGCTGGGTTAACTGGAAACTTACAGTGATAGAGAAAACCAGAATCATATCCACCCTAGGAAAGAGATGCAAAAATAAGTCTGGAAAAAAGGAGTAAGCATTCAGTCACATGTGACCAAGGGAGAATTTACCTGGTCAACAAGTATTTATTAAATGCCTACTATGTGTCAGTCAAGTCAGCAAACATTTGTTAAGCACCCACCACCTTAGTTAAGTACCCACTATAGTGGGCTAAGTTCTAGGAATACAAAGAAAGGCAAAAGAAAAAAGTCCTTTCTTTCAAGGAGTGTTAGTTTCTTGGATGTCTTTTATATGAAGCTCTTATCAATACATTCAATGCAAAAAATTATTTCTAATTGCCAGGTAAACACTGATTATCTATCACCATTACTTACAGTAAAAGAGGAGCAATAATAATCAAAATAGTTATTACTGACTGACCAATGACGATGAGCATTTCTTTTCACAAACTTCTATGAGAGGTAAGCAGAGATGGAATTGAATCCAACACTGAATTTGCATGGCTTTCATTCAGATTATTTATAAACAGGTAAAAAGGGAAATATTTGTTGTTCTTGTTCAAGTGATTCAGCTGTGTCTGACTTTCTGTAACTCCATTTGGCATTTTCTTGGCAAAGATACTAAAGAGCTTTTTCATTTCCTTCTCCAGCTCATTTTTACAGATGAAAAATTGAGGCAAGTGGAGTTAAGTGATTTGTTATATTTGAACTCAGGAAAATGAGTGTTCCTAATTTCAGACTTAGTACTTTATCTACTGTATCATCCAGATGCCCCCAAAAGTATTGATGATATATCTAAAATAGCATCTGGCATAAAAGTTAGTGTGGAGGGGGTGAGGCAGAAAGAGCATGATGAAAACTAAAAAAAGAAGACACATTCAGATCATCACAACAATGGCAGAAATGGTTAACTTTAAGTATTCAAAATGATAAGTGATAAAATAAATCCATTTGCAATATACGGATGTCCAGAACTAATAAATGCTGTAAAAGCCATTATCCCACCCCTGCACTCATACAACAAACACTTCTTAGTCTCTTGAAAGAAGGGGAATCATTGCTAGCTCCCTTTACCAAACTTTGAAGCAATCATTTTGCCTATAATTCCATGATGTCATTTATTCAGTTCTATTCTTTGTTTTGTACTCCCCAAAACCTACTTAAAGGAAACTGTGCTTTTTCTCAGTGTCTTTGAAATAAATGGAGTGAATTCATTGATGTATTTATTGATAGGTAGCATGCCCTGGCTAATAAATGCCATCTTGCTTAGAGAACTGCCTCAGTTTACCCTTATGTTAAGATTCAAATACAACAGATAGTGATAGCAGTGAAATGCGGAGATAAAAGCTGCCCCCATCAGACCCTCTTCCTTATTCTATTGGGCCCACAATTTTTCACAAAGGAAGAGTTTCTGTTAGGGACTCTGTGGCAGTGTATTGACTCTCTCTTTATTCACAACAGTACCAGATCTTCTGCAGGCAAAAAGGATGACTGTTGTATGACTTTTGTGATACTTAAAAAAAAATTCCCATCAATTTCCATAACCAAAACATATTCGAATAGTTGGGCATGTAGTACAGTGCCTGGCACATGGGAAGCATTTAGTACATGTTAACTGAACTAAAGTGAAATACACAACAAAAGAAGGGTTAAAAGATGGGACATCAAACTACAAACATTTATTACAACTTGGGTTTTTTAATGTACACATTTACTTTAACAAGGTGGTGACAAAATTATACTGTTTATTTCTGAATCCTTTTCTGAACTTTGTTTCCATGTCCTTCAGATTTTGTGGCTGTGTTTTACCATTATTTATACCTTCAGTTGTGTAAAAATTCCCAAATTGCTGTGTATTTTTCTTACTGATCTTATTAATGGTGCACTGAAAGTTCATTTTATTAATATACCATAATTGAATCAGCCATTCCCTAATCATCGGGCACATAGGTAATTTCTGGTAATATTTTTGTACATATATGCTTTCTTTTTGTTAGTAACATCCTTAAATTATAGCCTTAGTAGGAGAATGACTGGTCTAACAGACATGAACAATTTTAAAGATCTCATCTTGTAATTTCACATCCTTTTTCAGTGACATGGAACTGATCCACAGCTGTAGCAGCTCAGAATATTGTGATAACATCTTATTTTTCTGCAGCTGTGCCAAAGTTGAAAGTTATAATTTTTAACTCATTACTAATTTCATGGCTGTTTTAATTTACATTTCTCTGATTACCAGAGAGTTTAAACACTTTTTGTTGTTATAAATGCTTTGTGTTGTTCATTTTGAAAATGCCTAATTTGTACAAACATTTAATTGCCAGGATTAGCTCATAAAAATTTGTATCAGTTTCTGCTAGAATTTAGATAGCAAACTTTTATCTTGAAGTTTATCATGAAGATTTTTTTCTGTATCTTTCTTTCCTTCTTAATTTATCATGAAGATTTTTCTCATTTCTTCCTAATTTGGACATATTGCTTTTTATGATATAAAACCTAGCAAATTGATGATGTTGTTTATTGTTGTTGAGTCATTTTACAGCCCAATTTGGAATTCTCTTGGCAGATATATTTTCTTCTCCAGCTCATTTGACAGATGGGGAAACTGAGGCAAACAGGGTTAAGTGACTTGTCCAGGGTCATACAACTAGTAAGTATCCAAGGCTGAATTTGAACTCAGAAAGAACAATCTTCCTGACTCCAAGTCTGAGATTATAAACATACTATATCATATTAATGACAAAGACAAAAATCATATGATTACATCAAAGGAAATAAAAAAGACCTTTGACAAAGTATAAAATTTATTTCTGGGAAGGAACAAAAACATAAGAATTAATACACTTTTTCTTTAATATGGTAAGTAATAATAATAGCTACCATTTAAATAGAACTTACTGCATGCTAGGCACTATGCTAAGTGCTTTACAATAATTATATCATTTGAACACTGAAACAACCCTAAGGAGTAGCTGCCATTAGTATCCCCATTTTACAGATTAGGAAACTGAGGCAAACAGGTTAAGTGACTTATCCACAGTCATACAATTACTCAGTGTCTGAGGCCAGATTTGAACTCAGGCCCAATGTTCTATCCAATGTACCATCTAACTGTTCCATATCTGTTTAAAACCAGAACCTGGTTTTATTTGTAACAGAGAAATATTTTCTAGTAAAAGATCAAAGTTAGTAAGGAGGCTCATTTTCTCTGCTATTATTCAACATAATTATAGAAAGAAAAAGAAATTGAGAGGAAAAGCACTGACAAAGGGGAAGCAAAATTATTTCTGATTGTTGACTTAAAGAATCCTGGAGATGAAACAAAAAATTAATTGAAATAATTGAATCAGGATACAAAATTTGTCCAGAAAAATCCTTGGTCTTTTGATATGTTACTAATAAAAACCTAGCAAGAAGAGAAAGAAAGAGAAAATTCATAAAATAACAAATTAAAATAACTAGGAGTCTATCAAGACATATTAAGGGTTTATATGACTACAAATATAAAATATTGCTGAAATAAAGGAAGACAAATACTTACTGAGATATCAATCATTTATGATTGTGCTATTCCAATATAATAAAAATGAAGATATTACTGATTTAGTAGCATGCCAATCAAACTATAAAGACATTACTCTATAGGATCAAAGAACATAATAACAAAATTGGTCAAATAAAAAATGCTAAATTTAAAGTAAAATGATGGAAAAAAATAGAGATGAAAAGGCCTAGCAATACCAGATATCAAGCTATACCATAGGAAGAAAAGGAGAGAAAAAGAAAAAGAAGAGAGGGAGGGAGGAAAGAAAAGGGAAGGTGCTCCTCATTTCTAAAATATATGAGAATTGACTCAAATTTATAAGAATTCAATCCATTCTCCAATTGGTAAATGGTTTAAGGATATGAACAGACAATTTTCAGATGAAGAAATTGAAACTATTTCTAGTCATATGAAAAGATGCTCCAAATCACTATGGATCAGAGAACTGCAAATTAAGACAACTCTGAGATACCACTACACACCTGTCAGATTGGCTAAAATGACAGGAAATGATAATAACTGTTGGAGGGGATGTGGGAAAACTGGGACACTGATACACTGTTGGTGGAATTGTGAACAGATTCAACTATTCTGGAGAGCAATTTGGAACTATGCTCAAAAAGTTATCAAACTGTGCATACCATTTGACCCAGCAGTGTTTCTATTGGGCCTATATCCCAAAAAGATTTTAAAGGAGGGAAAGAGCCCCACATGTGCAAGAATGTTTGTGGCAGCCCTTTTTGTAGTGGCAAGAAACTGGAAATTGAGTGGATGCCCATCAATTGGAGAGTGGCTGAATAAATTATGGTATATGAATGTCATGGAATATTATTGTTCTGTAAGAAACGACCAGCAGGATGATTTCAGAGAGGCCTGGAGAGACTTGCATGAACTGATGCTGAGTGAAATGAGCAGAACCAGGAGATCATTATACACGGCAACAACAAGACTATATGATGATCAATTCTGATGCATATGGCTCTCTTCAACAATGAAATGTTTAAACCACTTCCAGTTGTTCAGTGATGAAGAAAGCCATATATACCCAGGGAGAGGCCTGTGGGATCTGAGGGTGGACTATAACATAGCATTTTCATGCTTTCTATTGATGTTTGCTTGCATTAGGTTTTTCTTCTCAGATTTTTTTTCTTATAGATCCAATTTTTCTTGTACAGCAAGATAACTGTATAAATATGTATACACATATTCAATTTGTCAAGGATTTTAACATAATTAACATGTATTAGACTTCCTGCCATCTAGGGGAGAAGGTGAGGGGAAGGAGAGAAAAATTTGTAACAAAAAACTTTGCAAGGGTCAATGATGAAAAATTACCCATGCATATGTTTTGCAAATAAAAGCTTTAATAAAAAGAAAGAAAGAAAGAAAGAAAGAAAGAAAGA
>JAJPUD010011941.1:39637-51803 GCA_023553655.1 Myrmecobius fasciatus
AAAGAAAGAAAGAAAGAAAGAAAGAAAGAAAGAAAGAAAGAAAGAAAGAAAGAAAGAAAGAAAGAAAGAAAGAAAGAAAGAAAGAAAGAAAGAAAGAAAGAAAAGGGAAGGAAGGAACAAAGGGAGGGAGGAATGAAGGGAGGGAGGAAGGAAGGAACGAAGAGAGGGAGGAAAGAAGGAAGGAAGGAAAAGAGGGAAGAAGAGGGGAGGGAGAGAGGAAGGAAGGAAGGAAACAAGGAAGGAAGGAAGGAAGAGGGGAAGACAGAAGAAATGAGGGAGGGAGAGAGGAAGGAAGAAAAGAAGAAATAATCAGAGTAGCTAGTAGGTGAACAAGACCCGAAAGCAACTGCACAATAGTTTCCTACTGTTCAATTAGCACAAGATTGACAAAAACTGGGGAAATCAAAAAGTAATTTGGAAGAAATAAGGTTTATATCAGCATCCCATATTGTATGCCATAGTAAATTGCAAATGGATATAGATTAAACATGAAAGTGTTACAACATCATGAAAATAAAGCAGAATAGGAGAAAGTACCTTATACCACCATGATTATAATTATTTTTGTCACATAAGATAGGACGGACATTCCATTGCCTTCAGGCTTAACTTGATCTGGGATACATAGAAAATGGTTCTAGTTGATCTCTGCCTATTAAGTGATTGGAGAAATTGAAGGCCCTACATTCTGAGTCAGATCCTAAAGAACAACATGAGAATTTTGAGGACTGTGATAGTGAATCTCTGGGAGATAAAGATGAATGAATGGCCTAGTTCTGAGACCCAGTAGTACCTTAGGACAAAAGAGACCCTGGAGATGGATCCAAAGACTGGACATGAGTAATTATTGGCAATTTGGAGATGCTTGTGTGTGTGTGTGTGTGTGTGTGTGAATGATAAGGATAGAGAATGTCACTAATAAATAAACTATTCTATATCCTTGTAAACTATTTTATATCCTTGTTCTATAGTAATTTTCTTAAGTAAGCTTTTCCTTCAATTTTTTGTTTTGTTTATTGCCATAGTTGGTAGTTCAAGACTACATAGAGTAATAATCAAAGTGAGAATGGGCATCCTTGCTTTATACTGCACACAGTGAAAAAAAAGCTTCTGCTTCTCTGTTACTTATTAAAACAAATTTTTGGCTTCAAACTGTGATCTCCTTGAAAGCAGGGACTGTTTAATTTTTATCTTAACAACAGTGTCTGACACATCATAGGTACATAAAAGATTTGACTTGAGATCAATACAATGTCATCAGCAATCAGAAAGAAGAAAGCATACTCAGATAACCAGCTCTGAACAAGAGCTGTTACCTCTGTAAGTCTCACTTTCCTTGTCTATATAAAATCAGGTGGTTAGACTAGGGGGCCTCTGAGATCCCTCCAGTATTAAATCTATTGAGGCCCTCCCTATGTATAAGAAATCCCTATAATTTATTATGTTACCTGTTTCCCTAATACTGAAATATGCTTGCATTACTGGCATAAATTTAACTTTATCATGGTCAATCTTTCTTGATATATTATTAGTCAACTATTTATTTAACATTTGTCTACAATTCTCTTTTTCATCCTCAGCCCTAGTTGACTTGGGAATTAGTTTGCTTTATTGAACAGAGTTGGATAAAAAAAAGTAATGACTTCCTTTTTTTTTAAATTCAGTTTTATGTAGTATGAGAATTGTTTGTTATGTTATTTATTATATGGTAATTGATTAGATTTATACCTTGAAGAGGAGGGCAACTAGGTGGTATAGTGATAAAGTGCTGGGCTTAGATTTAGATCAAATCATTTTCCTGAGTTCAAATCTGGCCTCAGACTTAGTAGCTATCTAATCCTGGGTTAGTTGCTTAACCCTTTTTGCCACAGTTTCCTCATCTGTAAAATGAATTAGAGAAGTAAATGGCAAACTACTCCAGTATTTTTTCCAAGAAAATCCCAAATGGCGTCATGAAGATTTGGACATGGCTAAAAAATAACTGAACAACAATTCTGAAGCATCTGCAGCCTACTAAATAATTAAGGATTATTATTAAAATCTTGCAACACACAATGTGGTTCATTATGTCATCTTTATCATTATTTTAATTATTATTAAATGGCAATCATAATTATCACAATAAAACATGTTTGAAGGCAGATGTAGATAATATTTTGTGACTAGCAAGATGAGGGAATATATCATTGGAGGTCATAATGCAAAATTGCTGTGAGTTATAGTTTTGTAGTTGCTGAAGGGTTTCAGTCATGTCTGACTTTTTGTGACTTCATGGTGGGTTTTCTTGGCAAAGTTTCTAGCTTGAAATTTTCTTCTTCAGCTTATTTTGCAGATGAAAAAACTGAGGCAAACAGGATGAAAGGACTTACTTAGGGTCACCTAGCTAGCAAGTGTCTAGACTAGATTTGAATTCAGGTTTTCCTCATTCTTAGTCCAATTCACTGCACCACTTAATTACCCAATCTTTATAATAAACATAATAATAAATGCTATAACATTATAAATTAACTTTCTTGGTGCTCACATGTTGGTTAACATATATTCATATGCTAGAATCATAAATACTAATCTAAAAATGTATTGGAAGACAGTAACTATAAAACATGCTGGGACTGAATCAGAAAAAGTATAAAACCTTACAACTTACCAGAGAAATCCAGAAATTTTTTCGTCCAGAGTAAAATCCACAGAGGATGGGACAAGGTTTCTCTGGAATAAAAATTCTAGGCAGGGGCTCTTCCTCCTCCTCCTCTTCTTCCTCTTCTAAGTTTTCCTCTTCTTCATCTTCGCCCTCTGATTCTTCCAATTGTTTCCTCATTTGAAGTTGTAGCTTTCTCTTTTCTTCCTTCTCCTTCTCCTTTTCTTCCTTCTTTTTTCTTCTGTTTTCAATCTCTATGTCCCTCTGAAATGAAAAAGAACAAAATTAAGTCATAGTTTACATTCATTAAATCTGCGTTTACCAAGCACAAACTACATACATTTTAAGTGAAGAAAGAATTCCAAGTCCGGTAAGATCTCACTGATCATATGATTTTTTTTTTTTAACCACTACTACTGTGCATGAATATAATAGAATAATAGAGTTGTCACCATCTGGGTTATT
Organism: Myrmecobius fasciatus; assembly: GCA_023553655.1. Classification (NCBI taxonomy): domain Eukaryota; kingdom Metazoa; phylum Chordata; class Mammalia; order Dasyuromorphia; family Myrmecobiidae; genus Myrmecobius; species Myrmecobius fasciatus. The sequence continues at coordinate 42,741 of JAJPUD010011941.1, forward strand.
TTACATTAGAAGTGACAAGAAACCCCAACAAACCACCCATGTATTTTGGTTTTATCTCCCAGATCCTGGAGCTATAAAGAAATCTGCAGGGATTCCATGTCAAATGTGAGGAAGGTTGGATATAGTTTTTAATCAGAGGCTAATCACTACATATTCTTTAAGACCCATCACACAAAAATTAAAAACTTTTAAAAAACCATCACAATTGTAATGAGACAATAATAACCCACATCTCCAGATTTCAAATATCAGCCTGCAAACAAGATATTTTTCTATAATTTGTGGATATACTTGAAAATAGCCATTGTATCAAGGGTCCCCACTTTTTTGTGGGCTTTGAGTTTTCAAATTTATATTTTCACACTATATTTAAATATGTGATTTCTACAGCAAGGATAGTCTGGTTCTAGACAAAATGTTCAAACCATTTACGAACCATGGTCTGGATGGAATAAATATTCTTTACTTTAATCCTTTCCCTTACAGGCCTTTTCAGTGAATGGTGAGATAGGGCAGTGCAGATTAGAAGAAAGGTTATAACTTGGGTGGGTGGTATGGAGTACATGTTTGGGATTGGAGGCTTTATTTAGTTTTGTCATACTCACATGCATAAAGAATCTTTTTGAGAATTAGACTCAAATGGCACACAAACATGAACACAAATATTTATATTCAATGACCAAAGGTGCAAGTTCTAACTATGTCCGCTTTCTAATTGGAAATACTTGTGGATGATTGGGATAGTGTTGGTGAAAGGCATTTGAAGTTTGATCATTTTTGGCCACTTCACTCCCCTCACCAAAAATGTCTATGGCAAGAAGAGAAGAAGGGCTTGAGGGGTGCAATGCTGACCTGTAGTTGCTTCTTTTAACATTTCAGATAGCTAGCATGTGGAATACTTCTAGCTTCAGTAAATAAAGGTTTACAGGCAGTTTCTCCTATTACCCAACTTTTTATTGGCTAATCTTTTTTCAGAAGTCTTTTTTTTGGGGGGGGGATGAAACAATTGGGGTTAAGTAGCTTATCCAGGGCCACACAGATAATAAGTGTTAAGTGTCTGACATTGGTTTGAACTCAGGTTCTTCTGACTCCAGGGCCAATGCTCAATCCACTGTGCCATCTAGCTGCCCCAGTTTGCTAGCATTTTAAGTGCCTGTGCACCACAGGCAATAGGGAAATGACCAGAGGCTCTGGTCCAGTGACTAATTATCCCTGATAGTACAGTCAACTAATCAATTCTGACTGAGCTATTAGAGACCTTGACACTACTAATTAAAATAAAAGCTATATTGTATTGCACATATCATATGTACTATAATAACTTATATTATATCACACTATATTCATAGGGAATATTCCCAAGGGACCTTAAATATTCCCCCTTTTAGAGACATACAAATAAAAATGGAAGATAGCTAATATTAACTCTTTAAATTATGATAAAAGTCTTATATAAGCTATTGCAATAGTTTTTAGTATGAAGCATCTTTTTAAATTATTCATAATTCACATTTCAAAAAGAATAAAGGGAAATCATGACAGGGATCCTCTTTAGTGTTTTAATGACTCAAATACAGCCTCAAAAGCAAAGCTTTTGTTGTTGCAATGAGGATATGGAGTTGCTAGCCTGAACAATAGATCACTCAGAGCCAGAGAATTGAAACAAACAATTCTTTTACTATAATTATATTCCAGTTCCCTCAGGTAGGTCGCTCAGTGGATAGGATGAATCAGAAAGCTTCATCTTCCTGTGTTAAAATCTGACTTCAGATATTTACTAGATGTGTGATTTTCGGTAAGTCACTTCATCAGGTTTGCCTCAGTTTCCTCATCTGTAAAATTTACTTACACCTCTCTGGTTTTCAGCCTGTACTAGAGGGGTAATAAGAACAACTCCCTGATCTGTAAATATTGGGCCACTTCCTAATTCTAGTGCATTCCCTCTGTTATTTACTTCCTATTTCTTCGGTATATATCTTGTTTGTATATAATGCACTGCATATATCTTATTCATATTTCACTTGTTTTATCTCCCATCTCATTCTTGAGGGGATTATCACATTATTATCACATTATCTTTTAGCACAATGCCTGGTATTTAATGCTGATTGACTGACTTGGAGGACCATGTGTGTTCTGAATCAGAGTTAAAGACTTTGGGTATCCCTTAGTAGCTCCCTTGGAAATCTCTCTCTGTCTGAAACTTCCTCCGTGAAAGGTAGAGGAGGGCATCCTATCTGAGAGAGGACAGGGATCAAAGGACCATCTAGAGTTTGCACTATCATTCCAAGGCACCAATTCTTCAGAAAATTCTGTCAGCTATCATCTTTTCTATTAGGATAACTATTCAAGTTTACCAAAATTTGGTCCCTTAAAGAAATGGGAGAAACCAGTAAGATTATGTTTCACAGGGGCATTCTGTACCAGGATCCTTGATTTGATGCTCAGGAAATGAAAACATTTAGTAGGCAAGTCTTTAATTTCAAAGGTCGATAAAGACTCTGTCTCCTTGATTGGCGGAACAGGAACTTCAAGGACATAGCCATTTTCACACAAAATCAAGAGAAAACTTTCTTCCTAGAAGGAGAAAAAAGCAAAAACACAAGGAAACTTTTTAATAGCACCTTATAACAAAAATATTAGCCTTGGCTAACTTATACCAGATATATGGTCATTTCAGCATAAGTTCACATTTTTTCATATAAAAATTTATATTAAATTTCTATATAAATTTTTTCAACGTAATTTCTATTAAAATGGGGACAATTACTTGGCATATTAGCTAAGAATGCTAGACCTGGAGTCAAAAGAACCTGAGTTCAAATCTGACCTAAGACACTTACTAGCTATGCGACCTTGGGCAAGTCACTTAATTCTTTTTGCCTCAGTTCTCTCATCTGTAAAATGAACTGGAAAAGAAAATGGAAGATCACTACAGTTTCTCTGTCAAGAAAACCCCAAATGGGATCACAAAGAGTAGGTCACAACTGAATAACAACTATGATTAGATGAAACCAGAAGACATAAGGAAGGTGCCATTAAATAAACAACAGATTTTTTTCAGACAGGCAAATGGAAGTTATCAGGGCTAGTTTCATTATGTAATCAAAGGAAACAAGAAATACTATTTCCTGGGAAACTTGTTCATAAGACCTTGCAGTGGTCATGATAATCATAAGTAAATAGACCATGAAACCATAGAAGTAGAGAAATTTTATGAAGAGCTTAACCAGCCCCTTCAAACTGAATCAAAAAATAGCTTGGTCCTCAAAAATTTCAATGGAAAGGTCATCAAGGAGGATGACAACATAAAAAATTCTTAGAAAATATGATATGATCAAGAAATAAATGAGGCCAAAGCCCACTGACTACTCAGAGTACCTACACCTATATTTTGATTGAAGTATTGGTAGATCTAATGAAAGAAGAAACAAAGAAACAAAAATCAAAGAAGAAAGGGAGGAAGAAAGAGAAATTTATTTTAACAAACTAAAGAACTGATTATTAATTTCAGAGTCATTTCAGAACCATTTATCAATGCAAAGTTTTAGATTATTGGTTGATTGGAGCAATAGTCAAACACAATATTAAATCAGAAAGAAAAGTTTAAACAAACTGCCTCTAGTTATCACTAATTCTATTAGAAGTTTAATTATCCTAAAATAGTTATTGCAATGAGGAGACTAAAAGAAGCCTCAAACAATGCCAGTCAAAAATGCCCGATCTTCCTGCCACATGGAGAGATTGGTTGTTAAACCTGTATCTCTGATTTTGGTTTATCACTTAGCTTCCCTGGGTTTCAGTTCTTTCATCTGAAAAATTAGGGGGTGTCATTAAATGACATCAGAGTTCTTTTTCAGCTCTAGATCCATGGGCCTATGATCCAATTTAGGATACAACCTCAATTACAAAACATCATGGAAACAGATAATGGAAAAATATCAATAGTTTTATCTCACAAAGCAGCAAAAAACAAGTTTGGCGTGATCAGAAGTTAAACTGTTTATATATATAAACTGGTATTCATAAAAACTGGAAGGTGTTTCATCTGTGATAGGTATCTCACATGTAAAGTTGTTTTGTTAACAAATAAATGTGAAATGCAACAGACCTACCAGGTCACATTCCTGTCATGATTTATTCTCATTGATGACAATGGAACTACCAGTAGAGGACTCTAACATCTCAGTTCTTGATAGACTATGTGAGAAAGTGGAAATGATATTTAAGAAATCGATGAAAAGTAGGAAGAGAGCGTGAATTCTTACCAAATGTATATAGAAGGAATAAATTTTGAAGATGACATAATGTTAAAAATGCTCAAGGATCTACTTGAAAGAGTAGAAGAATCCATGAGAACAGAAAAAGAGCACAGAAAACATTTCCACCACTACAACCCCTCTGCAAGGTGACTGAGAAGACATCAGTCAGCAACAACCAACCCTATGGCAATTTTATTATTTCTACAAAATTCACCTAGTAATGAATCACAAAAATAGCAAAGGAATGACAGAGGGCTCTGAGATGATAAACTTTTATAATACTTCTCTTGTGTTCAAAGAGGTTTGTATACTAACTCAAAAATTATAATATTATTTCTTTGTGTTGGTGAGTATCTTTGCCTCTACTTTTCAGTTAAATAACTCAATTAAGTCAATGTAGAGCAGGGGTGAAGAACCTTTTTTTTCTGCCAAGGGCTATTTGGATATTTTAAAAATCATTAGCTGGCCATGCAAAATTATCAATTTATAGAATTCAAGAGTGGGAGGTTGTAGTAGCTACCTTTCAGCTCATCATCACCTGTAGTAGCCATGGCAGAGCCAGAACAAATGATTTCACAGGCCTTATATGGTCCATAGGCCAGATGTTCTTCACTCCTAGTGTAGAGTAACTGATTCTAGATTCAATGCTTTCTTCATCTGATCTACCTCCTCTTTCCTCTATTCAAATGGGATTTTTGGAAAAAGAAATATATTCATTAACTTACATGAGATTTTGGAGTCCATATTAACTGTGTAACAGGCCCAGGAACATTAATATAACCAATTGGTTCATACTCTTTGCCTACAGCAAAGAAGAAAACAGTTTTGTCTTTACTCTGTGAAAGAAAAACCAGCAAAAATACAGTTGTTAGTTTAAATTCATATTTGTGGTGAACAAAGAAATTTTGCAAGGACACATTTATCCTCTTTTGAATTATGTTTTCATTGCTTGATTGATTTCACAAAAATAAAGGAAATAACTAAGAACAGCAAATGAGAATTATAGGAAAGTAGATTTGATTTGCAATCAAGGAAAAGCTGTCCAAAAATGGAATAGGCTGGCTTCTGTAAGAATGAATTTCCTATCACTGAAAGTGCTCAAGAAAAGACTGCACAATCAGAATTTTAAGAGATTTGAGAGATCTTCTAAGAGATCTGAGATGAGGAACAAAAGATTCTTGCATTCTATGGAAGACCTGCAAGGTAATCCCTTCCAACTCTAAGATTCTATGACATGCTCTCTTTATTGTTGCATAAAGAACTTAGGCAATTGACATAACAGAAGTTCTTTAAGAAATAAACTATTCTCTTGGAAGCATGGGTATTAATTGTGTCAACAGCCTCTTGTGTGATTCTCAGCTAAAAAAAATTAATCATTCTAAAAAAAAGGTAACATTATAATCTAAGTAACAAAACCCAGTTTAATCTGGAGAATAGATCCAGTGAGATTTAGTCTTATTAGTTTCAGTTCACTCTAAGACATCAGTGAGCTGGCTCTGTGGGATAAAGTACAGGGCTTACATTCAGAAAGATCTGAGTTCCAAATCTGCCTGAAACATCCTCAGGCACTTACTTGCTGAGTGATCTGGGCAAATCATTTAATTGCTTGGTGCCTCAGTTTCCTCATCTGTAAAATGTGCTTCTCTGTTGATAATAATATCTATCCCACTTTCCAGGTTGTTGTGAGAACCACATGAGTCAACATATGTATAATGTTGGGCAAATCACTTAGCCTATGCTTGCCTCAGTTTCCTCAACTGTAAAATGGGTCTAATAATATCTACCTCTCAAGGGTTGTTGTTAGGATAAATAAGATAATATTAGCAAAACACTTAGCACAGTGCCTGGCATACAATAGGAATTATACAAATGCTAGCTATCCTTGTCATCATCATCATCATTACTATTAGTATTATTTTTAGACAGGATTATATAATGAGACTAGTGAATACTGGTAGCTTAGCTGTAGATTTTCCATTAGAAATATAAAATTTTAAAACTTTTTGCTTACCCCTGTGGCTAGAACCTCTCCATTTTGCTCATATGCTAGTGCAGTAACAGCTTCTGTATGAGGCTTAAGAGCTTGCCTCAGTCGTAGCTGGGCGCCTTTCACCTGTTTCCTCCCAGCAAAAATAACAAGTCCACTGGGATCAAAAAGTTCAAGAAGGCGAATGACCCCATCTTCAAAGCCTGCAACAATGAGTCCTCCTTGGTAGCTCACCTTAGAAACGCACAGAATGCAGCAGAGTCATGACAAAGGGGACTCCTCCTCCACCCTCACCTAGATGCTGTCAAATGATTTTTCACTTATACTGGGGAGTCTCCTGGCGAGATATATAAACCTTCTGCTTCATCTCCTAGCAACTCACACCTACTCCTGGGCCACATCCTGCCTCCTTACTAGATGCTGGACAATCCATGACAATATCTGAATCCTTGCTTTCTGACCAAGTTTTCAGAAGTAGAGTGAGAGATGAAGTATGACAAAGGGTCGGACCTGTTCCCCCAAGAATGCAGTGAAGAGACAGTACAGTGTAATAGAGATCTGGCCCCAGAACCAGACAGACTTGGGCTGAAGTCCCCACCATCTGTGGGATCATTCAGCAAGTACCTCCTCTGTAAGTCTCAGTTTCCTCATCTGTAAAATGGGAATAGTGTCCATAGTAACTATCTTACAGACTTATTGTGAGGAAAATATCTTGTAAAACATGATAAATAATGTGACTAGGTACCTGGTCTAGGTAGCTATGGGAGTCCTCAGAAAAGGAAATGTGTACTTCAGATATTTTTACTGCCAGTTTGAGAGTAGTAGCCTGCATTTCTATTTAAATTTGATTCTACTATCTCAGGGCACTGAGAGGTCAAATGATTTGCCCAAGAATACATTCATATATACATGCACTATGCATGCATAATACATATGTACATGTGTGCATGCATGTGTGTACATGCATGCACAGTGTGCATCTCATAAATGTATACATTTATAAATATATGAGATCATTATTGTTGTTCAGTCCTCTTTAAGTCATATATAATTTTTTGTAACTCCATTTGGGCTTTCCCTGGCAAAGATACTAGAGTGGTTTGTCATTTCCTTCTCCAGCTCATTTTACAGATGAGGAACTAAAGTAAACAGGGTAAAGCTTCTTGCCCAGGGTCACACAATTAGTAAATAACTGAGGCTAGATTTGAACTCACAAACTTCCTGACTCCAAGCCTGCCATTCTATCCCCTCTGCCACCTAGCTGTATATAGATATAAATGGGACCTATTTTTATACACACACACACATATATATATATATATATATACTCATGCATACGTATATGTGCATAGGTTTACATATTACATTATATACATACATACACACATATGTCAGAGACTGAACTTAGCTCTACTTGGCTCTGAAATGAGTTCTCTAGCTACTTTACCATACTATCTCTTTGTTATATTGCAAGGGCAACTAATTTGACTTTGTGGCATGCTTTAGTTCTCCACTCTGTTAGGAGGCAGCTAAATTGTGCTGTGAATAGAGCATGGACGTGCAGTCAGGAAGACTCTTCTTCCTCAGTTCAAATCTGACCTCAGACACTAGCTGTGTGACTCTGGATGAGTCGCTTAACCCTGTTTGCCTCAGGTTCCTCATCTTTGCCAAGAAAATTCCAGATGGGGGCATGAAGAGACAGACATGACTGAAAAAAATACCTGAATAACAACACCTCTGTAAAATGGGTATAATGATGATTTTTTTTGGCAGCTTGCTGAGAGTGAGGTGGTTTGGGACATCATATATATATATGTGTGTGTGTGTGTGTGTGTGTGTGTGTGTGTATACATATATGTGTGTGTATAAACATATATATATATATATATATACACATACATATAAATCATTATTGCCATACCTGAGTTATAACGCTTAAATTGGATTTGGATTTTTCTAGCACTATAGAATATCCCCAAACCAGTGTACCAAATGATTTTATTTGCCTAAGGCCTAAATGAGCAATAAATCATGAGTAGTTATTTGTATATGTGGAACACTTGGGATTTAGAATCATATTGGAATCTCCAAACTATATGAACATCCCAATAGTCTGTAGCTTCTCTTTCTGTCCCATTTCTGACAATATTTCTATTCCTCCCTAGAACTTACTTCTTGTCTCTTTTTTTTAATCTGTTCTGCTTAGGTCACATCTGGTTGTTCCATCTTAACCTAAAACAACCTACCATGAACCAAAGATTCCTGTGGAGAAAAGATGGGTAAACAAGGTTCTACTTTCTTTTCCAGAAATAACATGCTTAAAAAATACAGTTTTATGCAGTAATTTTACTAGCACTAACATTTCTATAAAAAGGATGACTGGAGGGGCAGCTAGGTGGTACAGTGGATAGAGCACCAGCCCTGAAGTCAGGAGGACCTGAGTTCAAATCTGGTCTCAGACACTTAACACTTCCTACCTGTGTGACCCTGGGCAAGTGATTTAACCCTAATTGCCTCAGCAAAAAGCAAAAAAAAAAAAAAAAAAGGATGACTGGAGACCACCCTACAATGAGATCTGGAGATGATTTAGCTACAATGGAATAATACTAATGTAGTCTTTAGCAGAGAATCCTGTTTGGGTCCATTTAACAAGAAGGTTTACCACTCGAGGGGCCCAAAGAAGTGCTGTTCCTCCTTCTTTGAAAGTCATCTGGGTCAAATAAAGTTTAGCAGCAAAGTCAAAGATGCGTATTGAACCTGGGGAGGGGAGAGAGAGAGAGAGAGAGAGAGAGAGAGAGAGAGAGAGAGAGAGAG
>JAJPUD010011942.1:0-51800 GCA_023553655.1 Myrmecobius fasciatus
TCCCTGCTCTCTGCTTTCAGTAGCAAGCTTTTATAGGCACACTGAGGTCTCGTTTCACAGGACACCGAGGCCCAGGGGCCAGCTGACTTAGGATCACACAGGGAAATGGCCAGCTGGATTTGAACTCGGAGCCAGTCTTTCTGCTCCGCCACATCCTTCTTCCTTTCGCTGCCCTGGTGCACTGTTAGCACTTCATACTGCAGGATCCCACGGCAGAAGGAGCTGTCCTTTACCTCATTGGTATCCACCGCCCTCCCCAAGACCCAGCCAAGGCCTGCCCAGAGCACCTGTTTGGTGGGAGGGCCCGGGGGCAGCAAGCAGGTGACTTATGAGCTGTGAGAGACATGGGGCGTGCGCACTTTCACTGTTAGCACAAGGCCTGGTACGCAGGGCACCGACCGCTGCCTGGGATGAGTTTTAGACATCCTACCGAACATCAGGGGGGCTGCAGAATGAACCCCCATCATGAAGGAGGGCCTGTGTAATGATAATAGCCTCCATTTATGTAGGGCTTTAAGGCCGGCAAAGAACTCGACTTTTCTCCTATGTGATACAGTGAATTGCTCAGCATACCTATGCTTTGTTCCAAGGGGAAGGAAGGAGGCGATGGGAAGCAACGATGAAAAAAGCACAGATAAAGACAGGGTGAAAAGTGATGAAAAGTGACCTAGTTTTTCGGCCTTATCTCATATTCACCTGAGCTATCATAGCAGGCCATTAAGGAAAGGGGAGGGTTCCCATTAATGCAAAGCAGGTGTGCCCCCATTTTGTGGGAAGGCTGATAATGTAAATTTTAACAATGTTATTATATGTTATATTGTGTAAATAATGATACATCCTTCACATATTATTTATACACGTATATTAGACACCGTATTACATCCATATGATTACATAAATAATAGATTACTAGCATTTGCATTTACACAGTGCTTCAGAGTTTAAAAGTGCTTTCCTCATAACCACTCTGTGAAGACTGGTAGATACAGTGGAATCCAAATATCATTATCCCCATTTCAGAGATGAGAACACTGAGGTCCAGACAAAACCGATTTGCCCTGGATCATACTGCTGGTGCTGAAGCCAAGATCAAAACCAGGTCTTTTGACTCTAGGATCAGCGTCCTTGCTATAATGCTACAGGAACCAGAAGTGGTGCAAGGGTCACCAAACCATTGCTAAAAGAAAAAGAAATTAAGGCGAATACTGGGATTCTGGTGAGTCGGTGGCACTGGCCGAGAGTCGTGATCTTCACTTGTCTGGAAGGAGCCCATTCTGGCCTGTCCTTGGGATACTTCTGGTTGAGGGAGGGGCAGCCCCTGATCTTAGGGAGCTTATAGGCTGAGAGGTGGGAGACCAGATAAATGCCATCAGGACCAACTTCTGTGGCAATAGGACAGAGAAACAAGCTCCATCAATAAATGTCACTAAGTGCCTAAGTGAGGAGAGCATCTCATGACTGAGTCCTGGAGTTCAGAGGGGCATCCTGGGGAGGTGGGGCATGAAGACTGTCCCTACCCCAGTGGTGAGGGAACACCCATTCTGAGTTGTGCACAGAATCATAATTTCAATTAGACAAAAAAAATCGTTAAACCCCATAAACCCTCTGACCCAGTCAATACTTCTACTTGGCATATAAGTCAAAGCCAGAGGGAGAGGGCCCAGGTACACTGAAACATTTGTGGCAGCGTTTTTGCCAAAGAACTAGAAAGAAAGAAAGTGCCCATTGTTTGGAAATGGCTGAACAAATTATGATATATGAATAAAAGATGCATTACTGTGCCATAAGAAACAATAAGTACCAGAAATTTGAAGAAATTTAGGAATTTATGAATGAACCAATGCAGAGCTAAGATGAACAAGGACTTCAAAAAGAAAAAGGAAAAGGAGAGTGAAAGGATATCAGAACTCTGGTCATTGGTGAAGTACACATCTCTCCCACTCTTGGCAGAGAGGTGGTGGACTACAGGTGCAGAATAAGGCATACTTTTTAAAACATGGCCAATGGGGTAGCTAGGTGATGCAGCGGATAGAGCACCAGCCCTGAAGTCAGGAGGACCTGAGTTCGAATATGGTCTCAGATACTTAACAGTTCCTGGCTGTGTGATCCTGGGCAAGTCACTTAACCCCAATTGCCTCAGCAACCCCCCCCCAAAAAAAAAACAAACAAAAACAAAAAACAAACAAAAAAAATCCATGGCCAATGTGGTTTTTTTGTGTGTGATTCCAAATCTTTATTACAGGGTAGGGGTCTATTGGAGAGAGAAAGAGACAGAGAGAGAGACAAAAAGAGACAGAGACAGACAAGAGATAGAGTGTATGGAGTGAAAAGTTTTTCAATAAAATATTTTAAAAGAAAAAAAGATTTATAATTTCCTTGAGAGGGGTCCTCTCAAGACAAGTTGCATCCCTATCCCACAGTTCCATAAGATGTTATGGCCAACATCACCTGGCAAGTAACCTGCTGGTGATTAATTAGTCCTGGCTCTGAGCTAAGCTAGTCCTCAGGCCACAGAAGTACATGATCTAGGTCTTTCCACTCTATTGGACCAGCTTTGAGGAGCCCAGGGTGACCTCCACAACATGATGAGACATTGAAGGAGGCCCAGAGTAGTTAAGTGACATACCCAGGGTCACAAAGCATGTCAGTGGCAGGACTGAGACTTGAACCTAGACAGCCCAACTTTTAGTTCCACATTCTTTCAACTAGAAAATATTCATCCCACTCCTAATCACATTTTCTTCTTTCCCAAAATCTCTGAGCTCCCGGTTCTTTCAACACAAAGCCTTGCCTCTTCCCATCTCTGGTCCTCCTCCAAAAAGCTCCTCCCTAACCCTCTTGCAGCCCCTTCCCCACTCCCTTACCAAGGTGTTTCTGTAGGAATGCCAGCATGGCCTGCACCACAATCTCTTGTCCCTTGTAAGGGTCCAGCTTCCCTCGGGTTTGGGTAGAGAAGAATTTACCGAGCAGATTTCCAGTCACAAAAGTGAAATCGCTTTGACTCTGATGAACAGAACCACTAAAAGGGAAGAGAAATAAACAACTGTTTGAAAAAGCCATATCTCCAGAGTCATAGAAGGCTGGAGCTGTCAGAGCCCTTTAAAAAAGAGAACATTTGATCTTGAAGGAGATTTAAAATGGAGTTGTCAAACTCTGGGAGACTGGCCCAAAGGGGAATCAGATTAAAATGCAAAATAAATAAATATATAATACAACATAGATAATGTTAAGTTGTGCTTTTTCAAATCAATATATACAAAATCCATTTATTTCTATTTGGTTTAGATCTCAGAATGTAAAATCTGGAAGAAAGCTTAAAAACACAGAAGGAAGGAAGCTTAGAACATGGAATGTTAGAACAGGAATATCAATTAGTAAACACAAGAAAGGAAGTTGAAGATAGAATTTGATTAGGTTTTTTTAAAAAAATACCTTAGTATTTTTTTAGTAATAAACTTAGTTTCTTAGTAATAAACAACTCCTATAGCAAAACACTGCCTTAGAAGAAGAGAAAAGTGGGTTGCTAGGGAATTGACAGAATTCTCCAACACATTCATTTAACTTGCACATCCCGATGTTTTAAATCACTGGCAGTGGCGAATGAATTATTCCTTAAATTTTCACATCAATTGGTAATGTTGAGAATTTCAATAGTGACAAAGTTTGGTTTCTCCAGTTGGACATCCCCTTGTTGGTCAAAAAATTCAGGACTAAGCAGCCTATTCATGGTGAGTTTCTCTTACACATATATCAGAAAGCCTGATCCCTTCCCAGGGCTAGACTCGAAACTTTTTCAGCACAGTAGAATCCAGGAAGGCTTGTGCTCCTCTTAGAAAGGGAGAACTTTGGGAACCTAGGGTCATCTCACTGCCATGATGAGGCATCCAAATGGTTTTTGTCCATACAAAGCAAAGCCATTATCAACCTCTTTTCTGCATCAGGACATCACATGACAAACAAGGAAGAAGGGACTTTATTTGACAAATGAACAAAATGAAGCCCATGAGTCAAAGTCCCCCACTGGGTATTCGATCTGGTAGAAGGGTTTTTCTTCCCCTCTGTATCCATGCACAGGCTGTCCCTCAGGCTGCTCTCCTCATCTCCTCTCTCTCTCTGTTTCTCTCTCTCCTTTCTTTCTGTCTCTGTCTCCCCTTCCCACTTTCTTTCTCTTCTCTGTTTTTCTCTCTCTATCCCCTTTCCCCTTCTGTCTGTCTCTTTCTGTCTCCCTCTCCCCTTCTCTCTTTCCCTTTCTCTCCCCTCCCCCTTTCTCTCTCTGTCCCTCTATCTTTTTCTCTCTCACTGTCTTTCTGTTTCTCTCTTTCCCTTTCTCTCTCTGTCTGTCTCTTTGTCTCTCTCCTTCCCCCTTTCTCTCTCCTCTGTCTCTCCCTTTCTCTCTCTCTCTACCCCTCTATTTCTTTCTCTCTCTCTGTCTCTCTCTCCCCTCCCCATTTTCTCTCTCTCTCAGAGTCTCTGTCTTTCTCTATCCCTCTATCTTTTTCTCTCTCTCTCATAGTCTCTTTCTCTGTCCCTCTATCTTTTTCTCTGTCTCTCTCTCCTTTTCTCTCTGTCCCTCTCTCTTTGTCTCTGTTTCTCTGTCCTTCTTTCTCCTCCCCACGTTCTCTCTTTTCTTTGTCTCTCCCTTTCTCTCTCTCCGTCTCTCTGTCTCTGTCTCTTTCTCTCCTCCTCGCTTTCTCTCTCTGTTTCTCCTTGATTTCCTTCCAGGCTTAGCCCAAGTACTTCTCTCTCTTCTCTGACATCTTCCTGACTCCCTCAGTGTCCCTTGCATATATTTTTCTGTGCACATGTTGTAGTCACCTTGTATACTATAAGCTCCTCTAGGGCACAGACTGCTCTGTTTCTGTTTGCCCAGTGACTAACACATAGTAGGGAATTGATTCCTGCTGTGTTTTATTTTTCACCAGCTGCTTTAATACTGTGCTGTGGGCTTCAAGGAAGTAGTTGGGCAGTTGGGTGGCACAGTGGATAAAGCACTGGGCCTGAAGTCAGGAAGACTCATCATCATGAGTTCAAATCTGGCTTCTGACACTTCCTAGCTGTGTGGCCCAGGGCAAGTCACTTCATCCTATTTGCCTCAGTTTCCTCATCTGTAAAATGAGCTGAAGAAGGAAAGGGCAAAACCATCTCAGTATCTCTGCCAGGAAAACCCCAAATGGGATCAGAAAGAGTCAGAAATGACTGGAAAACAACTGAAATAGTCTGGGTTAAGATGAGTTAAGGAAGGAGTAGCATGATGCATCTTACCTTTCTCTCAGAAGACACCGCTAAAGTACCAAATAGGAACGAAGATTAATAATCTATGGATTCTTGCCAGAAAAAAATCCTCCTCCCTGCCTGCCACCCTACCTTGTATACAAACTTGACTGGATTATGCTCAGAAAGTAGCCAGCTCGCCTTGCCATGTGATGAGGATGCATATGTTACTGAGTGGGGTTCACAGAACCACAGAATATTGAGGTAAGTCCACATAGCACGTACCCAGGCAAGGCCCCCACCTCTAAGTAAGAGGGAACTAAAGCTGCTTCCAGGCATACAGGAGGAGGTTATAAGTCATGAGGAAGAGACAGAGACACCAAGTGGCCCAGGGGACCACCCATGAGGCTCCTATAGTGAACCGCCTGCCCCAAGGAGCTGGTGCTAGACACGGATGCTGAGATGCCGACAGTCTCAGAGGAGCAAAGCCACAGAACTTTCCTCTGCTGGAAGTGCAGAGATCAGTGTAATGGGGAGCCACTGGGGATAGCAAGTCAGCCATGCTAAGGAGCTGGCTCACTGGCCTTGGCCTCGTTAGTGCTGAGAATCACATGGCTTGTAGAGATCACCAGGGAGGAAGGGCAAGCAGAAGGCTCTTCATGGCTGACGGCCTCAAGTCTGAGGTTATTTTCTTTCAGCATCTGGTCTTGCAGGGGAGCCGAAATGAGCCAGAGACTGATGTTCTCATTTTCTTTGGGCAGTGGCACAAACCAGGGGGAACAGGAGAGAGGAACCAGTCAGATACTTGATGTTCCCAAGTTTTCCTGGCCAAGGGCACAAGCTACTGATGCTATGTGCAAGTAGCCATGGAAAACTTGTGGCCAAGCTCTTGTGCCCACGGAGATGCCCTGATACTATAGTTACAGTTAAAGTCAGTGTTAAAATGGGAACAGAGGATGTCAGAACTGAGAGGACCCTTGCTCTGTTCAGCCGTTTTTCAGTCATGTCTGACTCTTTGTGATCCCATTTGGGGCAGAGATACTGAAGTGGTTTGCTGTTTCATTTTACAGATGAGGAAACTGAGGTAAACAGGGCTAAGAGATTTTTTCAGGGTGGTACAACTAGTCAGTGTCTGAGGCCAGATTTGAACTCGGGAAAATGAGTCTTCCTGACTCCAGGTCCAGCTCTCTACCTCTTGTACCACTTAGCTTTTGGGAGGAACCTTAGAGATCATCGAATTCAAAATAATGTGTTACAGCTCTCACATCCTGGGCTCCTCAGTTTTCTCATCTGCCAGATGGGCAGATTAGACTCAAGTTTTGTTACTGTAATTATTACTGAGGCCCAGAGAGATGAGCTCAGTATAGCTGGGCCTAGAACCCAATTCTCAGTCCAATGCTGAGATCCTTCAAGGACAGGTAGAAGATTTTATATGAATCTTACAGTGTTCAGGAAGCTCCCAGAGGGTTCCAGGAGATGAATCCAAATACTTTCTAAGAAACCCCAGGAAAATGGGAGGACCCAGAGAGCTGATTGGAGAATGGTTATGATTATAATTATTACTATTACTCACAGGATGGTTATGATCTTCGTCTGGCTGTGACGGGCACAGATCTTCTTCATTCGGCTGAGGCTCTCAGCTGTCTGGAAGTTCTCAGTGTTGATGAAGAAGACAGGGCCCTGGGCCTTAGGGTAGAAGTTGTGTTCCAGAGGAAACATCCAGGCATCCAAAGCTATTGCACATCTGGAATGAGAGAGGATATCTGGACATGATGACTAGCTGTTCTGGCACCCAGGGCTACAGGGTAGTAGTTGCAGGGCTTCTCTTTAAAGACTTTCTATAAAGGGAATTAGAGGCACCAGTTCCTAACTGTAAGGGGGTGACCACCTTCAACTTCACCCCAAGCTTCCTTATCAGAATGTAGGCTCCTCGAAGGCAAGGCCCAGAGGGACCTTTCCTCTGACCTGCCACATGAAGTATGATCAGTAGAGCGTGGAGACTGAGTCATGTACAGGCAGTGGTAGCTCCAAGGAGCTGGGCCACCAAGAACTATGGAAAGGGGGACAAAGAAAACGTTAACCTCAAAGGGAGGGGACAGAAGAGGTCCAAAAGAAAGGGGGTGGTCCCAAACTCCCAAGAACTTACCCAGTTCAGATTTCTCATTTCTCCTGTGAGCCTTTCCGGGCTCCAGTTCCAGTCATGCTGAGACTAAAGTATCAGAGAGAAACTCACCGAAAACGGGGATCCTTGGTCAGGGCTAGAATGGCTGTTGCCCCTCCAAATGAGTGTCCCATCACTGCCACCCTACAGAGGTCGATGCTGCCCTGAGAACAGGAGGGGATGCCTTAGCTAAACAGAAGCCATCACGTTCTTTCCTCTCCAGGTTTTGGGGAGGGAGAAATAGGAGAGAAAGCAGAAGAGGGAGAAAGGCAACTAGTATCTACTCCAACTTGTAACAGCAATCACTTCTACTACATTCCTATCAAAGACAATGTCAAACCTCCACTTAATATTCAATGGTGAGGATACTACTTATTAATTCCCCAAAGTAGCTCACTCTACTGCTCAGCAGATCCAGTTGCTTGGACCTCCTAACAATGGAGAGCAGAGACTCAATCAACTCTGTAGGATGAGCAACCCTCATGTGAAGAACTCCTTGGACACTCAGAGTGCCTCCTCCATCAGATGACAGGTTCCCCAAAGATGAGTTCTTCATCAGTCTAAACCCAGAGGGTAGAATGTTCTCCTTCCTCTGGGCCCCTTCCCAGTCCAGGGATGGTGGTGGTAGTGACTGGCACATGAATAAAGCTGAGGATGGATTGGACTCTTCTGTTTCTCAGTCCACTTGACTCATAGGACTGTGACTGGCTGGAATGAGGACGTCAATAGTGACCCAGTCCATTCTATTAGCCACACTCACCTAACTACCTGGGCGATTCTTTCGCCAACTTGGACCACATATCCACAAATGTATCTTGGCACTCTTTTGAGAGGTTTGGGGAATTTCCTTATGAAAGCCTCAGTCCTTGAACCTCCCACCTAACATGTATCCCAAGTTCAATTTGCCTACAATAATTGATTTCCCAGTGTTTGACCATACCAAGATCTGGTAAAGGACTTGTGGATTTTCAGCTTAAAGAAAATATTTAAAACCAAAGCATCAGACCCAAAGTATAGAGGGACTGCAGGGGTCATGGAGTTCAGTTCATATTTGAATCAGAAATCCTCTCACCAATATCCTAGACATCTGTCATTCAGCCTCTTTAGGAAGATTTCTAGTGATGGAGAAATCATGGCTTCCTAAAGCTGTTTATTCTACTTTTAGGTGATTCTAATTGTTAGGAATTTTTTCCTTCCACTGAGATATTATCTCTAGCTTCATATATCTGAAGGGCAGTCATATGACAGAGGGATCCCAGTGGTCCTGCTAGACCTTTTACACATCCTTTAAAACTCAACTCGAATGCCTCCACTTAGCCAAGTTGGCCCCTTCCCCACATACACATATTCTTTCTCCTCCCCCAGCGTCTCTTCTCCCATCCATCTATCAAACAGGAAGGAGTTTTTGAGCAAGCCCAGAGATTCTAGAGGTCTGTTCCCTGGGATGCTCTGTGACAATTACACTTAACACATATACTGTGCGTTGTAGTTATCCGTATTTGTGCCTTATTTTTCTAATGAACTAGGAGCTCCCTGAAAACTGGGACTATGTCATATTTAAACTCTACACCTGCCCTGGCACTGAGCCTGTTGCTCTGCATTCTGCTGTGTTTTCTAAATGTTTATTGAAATACTGAGGAATCAAGTTTTGAATCAAACTCTGATTTGCACTATTTGCACTGCTTCATGAAGTCGTGAGTTCACCAGCCCATGAAGGTTGTGAACTCCCTTTGCTAGAGGTCCCCAAATGGGGTCTGGATGGCCATTTGCTGGGAGATTTGCAAAAAAGTCGCGTAATGCAGTACCAGTTCTAACAGATCCCTCTAGTTCCTTCCAGCTGAGATTCTAGGACTCACTTTGTAAAGCACCTGGTATGTGGGAAATGCTTAATAAACACTTGTTGACTTGACAAGACATGTTTCCTTGGAGGAATTCAGACCGATGCCGTTAAGGGGAGCAGACATGAAGAACTTCAGACCCAATATCCCCTCCAGGATGGGAAACAGCCCTGATGTAAACTGACAGCCATTGTACCTTCAGAGTCTTTAGATCCAATCCACCAGGCAGGATGTTGGAGACATTCTGACCCGTGGTAATGTCCTGCAGAATCCTCAATACTCGAACACACTCATTTGCTCGCTGATGTACCTGCAATAGGCATTTTTCCTGGTGAGACCCATCATATGATGTTCCTCCCCATCCCAAAGTAATTGGCTTGATTCCCAGGGGCCTGAGAAGGCTTAGATTAGACTCCCCCAGACACTAGGACATTGTGTACAAGCAGCCAGTGTGATTCTGAGCATTGGCTGAATTCAGGTCCTGGCTCTGATATTCCCTAGGACCCTGTTCAAGTCATTTTACTTCTCCCATCTGTAAAATAGTGACAACAGGAGCCATACTTTTTTTTTTTTTTTTTTTTTTTGGTGAGGCAATTGGGGTAAAGTGCCTTGCCCAGGGTCACACAGCTACTAAGTGTTAAGTGTCTGAGTCTGGATTTGAACTTGGGTTTTTCTGACTCCAGGACTGGTGCTCACACTTTTTTATCCCAAAGGGCTACTGGAAAGAGAGCACTTCATAAACTTTGCAGGGCTCTGGACGTGTTAGTTATCAGTAATTCCCAAAGACATATCCGGGTGGAAGGGAAATACCGGGTCCAGAAGAGCCTGACTAAAGAAATTCAGGTTTCACATGGTCAGCAAGACATATTCATTGCAGTTCCAAATTATGGAAGCAATATGGTTTAGGTTCAAGGCCAAAGTCAACCCACACATACACAACACACAACAACCACCACATACAAAGTACATTGGTCACCAGGATTAAAAAATTAAAACAAAAATCTTTCTCTTCATTCAAGGAGTTTACTTTCCCTTAATATTTCTAGTATCCTTCCCTTTCTCTCTATTCACATACTTATTTATACCTTATCATCTCTAGAATATATCATTCTTTAAGACCACCATCTAAACTATATCAAATTGCTTGTCTTCTCAAGGAGGGGAGAATGAAGGAAGAAAAGGAGGAAATTCAAAACTCAAAATTTAAAAAAAAACATGTTAAAATTGTTTTTATATGTAATGGGGGACATATCTAATTAATTTATTTTTAATCCAATTGCTTTATGAATTATGTTTGGAGAGAAAAATCAGAACAAAAAGGAAAAGCCATGGGAGAGAAAAAAAAAAGATCAGAAAAAAAGAAGTGAAGATAACATGTGTTGATTTACATTCAATCTCCATAGTTCTTTTTTTGGATGCAGATGACATTTTCTGTCCAAAGTCTATTGGGATTGCCTTGAAGGGACATGTATGTTAAATAAATAATTAAAAAAGAAAGAAAGAAAGAAAGAAAATGCTAACTGCCTGATGACTGTCCACAGTCTGGTTTCATTCTGGGCCTCAGTTATTTTACCTAAAAAATGGAGATACTAATAGCTGTTCTACTTATCTCAATGAAAAAACTGTAATATAAGAACCATCACTCTTAGTACTAACAACAATATTGTATACTCTTTTGCCTATGTTCCTATCACACTCTCCATTTTGTGGTCTTTTCTCACGTTGTTCATTATGCTCTTCTAAGCAGGAAGTCTATCCTCAATGGCTTCTATGAAGGTTTCCCTGACTCACACAGCTGGAAATGATCCAACCCTGGCATAAGTCCGTAACTGTGGGAGCTGCTGGGGATTCAAAGTCAAAAACAAGATAATTATAGGCTCAGGAGTTAGAGTGAAATGTTTGGGGAAGGGCCATTTTAGAAGCCATCAGTTCTAACACTTTCATTTTACTGAGGAAACTGTGGCTTGGAGAAGGTAAGGGGCTTGTCCAGTATGTCATCGGGGTGAAATGTGAATCCAGATGTTCCCGCCTCCAACCCCAATGCCTGCACACTAAGCTGGAAGTGTCAAACATATGGCCTTACATCAGAAGCAGATTAAAATGTAATTGGGAAAGGTCTGTATGTACAAAAATATTTATAGCAGCTCTTTTTGTGAGAGCAAAGAATTGGACACTGAGGGGATGCCCATTAACGGGGGGTAGCTACACAAGTTGTGACATATGATTGTGATGGAATGTTGCTGTACTATAAGAAATAATGAGCAGGATGCTCTCAGAAAAGCCTGGGAAATCTGACTTGAACTGATGCAAAGTGAAATAAACAGAACCAGAAGAACATTATACACCAATGGCAATATTGGAGGGATGATTAACTGTGAAAGATTCATCCACGTGCAGCAACACAAAGATACAACACAATCCTGAAGGACTCATGATGAAAAATGCTATCCATATTCAGAAAGAACTGATGGAGTCTGAATGCAGACTGAAGTCCACTTTTTTGCTTCTTTATTTTTCTTGGGTTGGGTTTGGGTTTTTTTTTCACCTACATTTTCTTTTGCAATATGACTAATAATGAAATACGTTTTACAAAACTTTACACATATAATCTATATAAAATTGCTTGTCTTCTCAAAGATGGGGGAGGAAAGAGGAGAGAGACTTTAGAACTCAAGTTATAAAAAATGATTGTTAAAAATTAGTTTTGCAAATAATTGAGAAAAAAGTAAAATAAAAACATTCTAAAAATGTAATTGATAAATATTTAACAAAATAAATAAAAATACAATAGAGCATAGATCATGGTAATATGTGATTTTTAAAAATGAATATGTAGCCCACAAGGATCCCTAGGTATCTGTTTAGTGTCCCTGTTTCTACTGGAGTTTGACACCTCTGCACTAAGCCAGGCTGCCTCTCATGTCCCTGCCTTCAGGAAGCTTACATCCTAGCTGGGGATACAAAATGTATAAATAAGCATAGCACAAGGTAAACTGTAGAAGAGAGAGAACTGCCTTCTGAGGATCCTGGGGCAGAGGGGCAGGTGCATATATTATTTAGTTGTTCTGGTATCTGTGCAGGGGCTGGATTGAAGAAGGGAGGGAATGGAAGCAGGGAGACTGGTGAGGAGGTTTCTATAACAGCAGGCAAGATGCCATAAGGCCTAAATTTCGGGACCAGTAGGGAGAAAAGAAAAAGGGTCCAATGTGAGAAATGCTGCAGAGGTAGAATCAAAGCTTGGGTTCCTAGTACGCATTTGCCACATTCTAACTGGCAGCATACTGAAATTGCATACATATCTGAGCAAAAAAACTTGGCAGGCCTCTGAGCGCAGACGGCCGCCCATCCCCATCCCACTCCCACTCCCATTTGGGGGTGACTGCTGGGCTGGCAGAGCACACCCAACATGGAGACATGATTCACTTTGTGTCTTCCCACTTAATAGTATTTTATTTTTTCCAATCACATGTAGTTTCCAACATTCGTTTTCATATGATTTGAAGTCCCATAGTTTACTCCCTCTTTCCCATTTTCCCTCCCTAAGATACAAGCATCTTACAGGCTATATATGTTCAACACGATTCACTTTAACACTGAAAGAAGCAAGTGCCTACCAGAGTGAAGGAGCAGGAATTCAACAGGTAAGGAGACAAAGAGAAACTATTCTAAGAGCTCCTTGTTGATGTACAAGGAAGGGCCTTCAGCACTAACAATGAATCTGTGGTTTGAGGGAAGCTGAGTCTGAGCTGGGGACTTTCACAACTCACCCACTTCCCCCCAAACCAACACAGATTCCCTCTGGGTATCCTAACAATTATTTTTCTACATTCTGCACTTATTTATGTAGTCACTGCCTCCTCCAATAAAATTCGTGCTTTCAGGGGCAGGAAATGTTTCATTTTTTGTCTTTGCATCCCCAGCTCTAAGCACAGTGCCTGGGAGACAGTAAGGACTAATAATTGCTTGTAGATCGGATGAATGAACTCCTGGTCTCGCTACCCCTGGACCTGCCCTTTTCTAGTTCAGCTCTTTTCTGACTCAGATTGAATTCTCTTAGGGCACACTCTTTCTGCCTTTCTTCTGGAGGTGATGATCAGCTAATCTAATAACCTGGTTGTATTAATGTGCTGATTCAATTCAACAAACATTTATGAAGTGACCACCATGAATGAGGCTGTCCTCAGGGCTGTGTCCAAGCATAGGCGGCTCCTAATTTACCAGGAAGGGGTGGTTTCCACCTAGGCACTAATGAGCACAGTACGAGTGAGACAAGCATGCCAGCCAGGTCCTGGCAAAGGGCTCTCTGACGAGGCAGAATCACTTTCACTTAAGGAGAGAAGGCAGAGGCTTCATGAAGGAGGTGGCCACTGAGCTGGGGCATAAGGGACACAAAGGGAGAGTAGCCTGAGTTGGGGAAGGCCTGACTAAGAAAGGAAGGAGAATAGCAGAGTCTGGCTAGGGGGCATAAAGGGGAAAGCAGGAGATGAAGGTGGGACCAAAGACACCTAAAGGAGAGAAGGCTGAAAGGTGGGCTGGCCCGTGTCGGGAGGTGGGCCCTGGGGAGAACCGGTACCTGGAGTCAGGAAGGCCTCAGACAATGACTAGCCGTGTGACACTGGGCAAGTCACTTCACCACCTCTGCCAAACAGCATCTACCTTATATGGTGGTTGTGAGGATCCACTGAGATATCTGGAAAGGGCTTACCACAGGGTCTGGCACATAGTGGGCAATATAGAAAACGTTTATTCCCTTCTCTAGTAGGCAGTGCAGAATTCAAAGTAGACTTTTAAAGGAGAGAAGTCACATGATTAGAAACGTTGAGATGATTAAAATGGAATAAGGTTTTTAATAGTATTTTATTAAATTTAAATAGTATCTTATTTCCAGTGGTAAAGATAGTTTTCAACATTGATTTTTGTAAGATTTAGAGTTCCAGATTTTTTTCTCCTCCTTCTGTCCTCTCTCCCTCCCTAAGATAGCAAGCCATCTGATACAGGCTATCCATGTATAATCATCTTAAACATATTTCCACGTTGGTCATATTGTGAAAGAAGAAAAAGGGCAAAAGGGAAAAAAACATGAGAAGAAAAAATAAAATGAAAACAGCATGTTTTGATCTGCAGTCAGACTCCATATTCTTTCTCTAGATGTGGATGGCATTTTCCTTTATGAGTCTTTTGAAATTGTATTTTATCATTGCATTACTGAGGAGAGAGAAGTTTATCATAGTTGATCATCATAAAATGTTGCTGTTCAAACAATCTCTCTTCATGATAACTTCATTCTTTTTTTGTCATTGTTGTTTTTTGTTTGTTTTGTGAGGCAATGAAGGTTAAATGATTTGCTCAAGATCATGCTGGAAATATGTTTTGTAGGATTTACACAGGCATCAAATTGCTAGCCTTCTCAATGAAGGGGAGAAGGAGGGAGGGAGAGAATTTGGAACTCAAAGTTCTAAAAATGAGTGTTTAAAACTGTTTTTAATATAATTGGGGGAAAATAAAATATTAAATAAATTTTTAAAAATAAAAAATAAAGTTAAAAAAAGAAAAATGTTGAGAAGATGACACTAGCAATGTTGTAAAAGATGAATAGGAGAGGGGATGGTCTGAAAATAGGAAGTTTAGGTAGGAAACTATCACAATAATTTAGATCAAAGGTCAGCAAACTGGTTTGAGGACCAAGTCTGATCCACCACCTGTTTCTGTACGGCCCATGAGTTAAGAATGGTTTGCCAGATTTGGCCCATGAGTCAGTTTGCTGACCCCTGATCTAGCTGAAGAGAGAGGAGTCCTGTGATTTCACTGGCATAGGGAACTTCCTCTCCTAGCGCAGGTCAGCCCCTTCTCAGTCACTCAGAGAGCACAGAGAGGTTACAAGTGACTTGTTCAGGTCAAAAGAAGCTGGATCTTCCTGCCTCCGGGTCCACCTTCCTATTGACCACAGCACACTCTTCTCAGAAGAAAAGACTCAGATGTACATTAGTTTAATGGTTATAAAGCATCTCGGGGCTAAGGGGCACCACAGCACACACAGAGCTGCAGTTGGAAGACCTGAGTCCAAATTTAGCCTCAGACACTTAGTAGCTGCATGACCCTGGACAAGTCACTTTACCTGTTTCCTCATCAGTAAATGGAGGGAATCAGCGTGCCTGCCTCCCAAGATTTTGAGACTCATAAAGACTTGGCATAGTGTCAGGCCCAGAGTTAAGCACTATATAAATGTTAGCTGCTATTAATATTTGCAGAGGGCTTAGCACCATCCTCGGCACGCAGAAATGCTTGGTACTTTCTCTTCTCTCCCCTGGCTCCAGAGCTAGAATTTATCAGAGCTTGTATTCTGGCCTAAGCTTTTTAAACTGTGGTTCTTGACCTGAACGTGGGGATCACAAAAATTATGATTTGTTATCAAGAAATGTTTGATTTGTATACCTCTTTTACATACCTATATGCCCAGGGTCACATAAAAATTGGGGTAGCAGGTGGAAAAGTTTAAAAAGCCCCATTCCTGCCTATATTAGGGGAATCACAGGTTTAGATCTGAAAAGGATCTTAGAGGTTCTTTCTTAGGGTGATCTAATACTTTCTTTGTCAAAGGCCCAAAGTGACTTTATCAAGATCATACAAAGTAAGCAATAAAAATGAGATTTGAACCCAGACCTCTGACTCCCAATTCAGTACTCTTCCTAATGCCCCCCTACTGTCCCTTCTGGACTCCAAGTTCAGTATCCCTTCCCCTTTACTTGGATACCTCCCAGACTGCCAAGTCTGAAGGGACTCATCAGGGAAGGGAACAGAACGGCTCAGGAGGTAGGAGCAGGACATTCACAGAGAAAGAGGCCTTATTTAATTCTGTAATTTGGACAAAGTAACCATAATGCTTTGAAGAACAACAGACAAAGAAGTTGTTGTTGTTGCTTTTCTATTATGTAACTGAAGTAGAACTGGAAAAAAGGGATAGACGTCAGAGACAGGGGCTCCTCAGGGCCCATCAAGGCTCCATATTCACATCCTAACAAAAGTCTCCTGAAGACCATTAGTCTGAAGACAAATTAGGGCTATTTGTCATTGTTTCACTTGTATAAATTAACATCGAATAATATATAAGCCAGGTTGGACGAGGCTGACTAAGTTACCTCTGGCAATAACTGAAAAGAAATAGACATGAATTTCATTTGCTGAAAACTATACACATACAGGTATATATGTACATGTGCATGCATACGTGTGTATGTATATGTGTTGTGCACAGTGAATGTGTGCATGTGTGTAAGTAGGCTGCATATCGTATATTACGCACATGCATGTCTATCATATATGCATGTATACTAAACATAATAAAGATGCTACCTGGTGACTTCCAAACGTACTCTCTAAGTGTCATAATTTTTATCCCTTACAGACTGCCAGCTCCTGATCTGAGCCAACTCTCAATGATGCTCATGAGGAGACAATGATTCCAGGCAGAGCCCCAGCCCCCTGCATGCCCAGGGAAATGTAAGGAGGGGCAGAATGTGCACCGGCATGTCGAGTGTTAAACTTAGTTGTTCCTAGGGGATTTCCAGGCCTCCCATTTGGGTGGCTGATTGATTGTTGGGAAGAATAAGGGAAAGGCCCTCTCCTTCGGGCTCTGAGACCTGAGTTCAAATCCTGACTTGGACCCTTCCTAGTTAGGGGATGTGGGACAGGATACTTCCACTGGGAATTCTCTTTTATAAAAAAGAGATAAGAATACTTGGATTATTGTGAGGTGAGAGCTCTGTGAACAATAAAGTCTTAGAGAAATGTGGATGAACAGAAAACCATGATGATGAGGACTTCTAACCAAGGGTCCCCAAGGTCCTTTTCTTTACTGTGCCTTTACAGGACTGCTCTCCCCTACAGTCCTGATGGCTACCTCAGGCCTTCTGCCACAGAAGCTCTGAGTGGGTGAGGGGAAGTCAGGCCTGGGGAAGCGTCAGGACACACGCTTGGCTCTCCCTTCCCTGGCACAAACTCACCTGGGGGTTTCGGATCCGGAATTCTTTCTCCCCTTCCTCGACCCTCCGGTAGGCGATCCACTCCTCCTCCAGTGACCCAGCTTCGGGACAGCTCTCCCCCGTAGCATGCTTGTAGAAGTAGGTGGCTGAGGCAGAATGGTCCCTTGAAAGACATAGGGCTGTCTGGAGGAAGGGGAGGGGAAGAGAGAAGGCATTCTTCAGCCCCACTCTCCCCCTCCGTAGCTCTCCATTTGGCCCCTGCCACTTGCTGGGCCCCCCAAGAAGAGTTGAAAGTTTCCAGAGCTGTTCCCTCCCTCTCAGGTCTATCCCTCACCTGTGCTCTGGCACAGCCACCACAAAGCCACGAGAAGCCAGCTCCATGCAGAAGGCGGAGTACAAGGTCCTGAGGATATAGGAGAGAGCAGACAGCTGGTTTGGGGCAAGACTTATGGGGTCCTTTGCTTCCGGGCTCCCTCTTCCTGACTATAACACCTCTTCCCTTTCAGCTCCAGACCCCCTTCTTCAGGAAACCATGGGGAATTCATTAACATTTGCTAAGCCCAGACAATCACAGGCCGTCTTGCCCTCTCTCAGCACTTCAGCACTGTTTTATGTCTGCTGATTACAGAATTCTAGCATCCGGGGGGGGGGGGAACCCTGTGCCAGAATACGGCCTGAACCTGCCCAGGGGTCTTCTGGACAGTGTCCCAGACAGGAGGGCTTTCCTGGCTCTCCTCCTGGTATTCAAGCCCTTCGAGCACATGCAGCCCTTCCTCCAAATGGGACCCAAAGGGTATTTCCCCCTGGGTGCTTGGCCTTTTCCCAGAAAAGGGAAGCTCTTTCTCCTTTCTTGCTTCACTTTAATTCTCTGGACTCCAGGCTGTTTTGGCCGGTTTCTCACTCTGCTCTTTCCTACCAGGGGACTCTTCTTTCTCCTTCCATTTTGAGAAGGCCCCATGTGAGCCACAGCCTTAGGTCTGGGCCCCCTTCCATGCTCTAGCCCAGGTGCTTTCCTTGATCCCCTCTGCTTCTAAGTGGAAGCTTCCCTGGTGAGAACGGAAGCTCTTTGAGGACAAGGTGCTTACTTGTGTTTCTAGGGCTTAGCACTGTATGGGGCATACAGCTACTGCTTAATAAATGCTTGTTGCCCGTTCTTGTTCTCTGCTCTGCTTCTCCCCTGGCCAAGGAAGAGTTCGGCAGCAACAGGGAGACCAGGGCTGGTAAGAGAGCCCCAGGGGTCCAGATAACTGGTTGGTTAGTGTGGCAAAGGTAGCAGAGGGAGAGAAATAAGGGGAAGGAAGCTGAGGAAGTCTCCCCGCCTGCCCCAACATCATGTGGTGTCTTTCCCCATCAGAGTATTAACTACTCACTCACACAGGGGTGAACATAGTTAATCAGAAGCCAGAAAGTCAGAGAGAAAGAGAGCACTCCTGGGAATGGAGTTCAAAGGCTTTCCAGGAGGCCAAGGGGCACAAAAGAAAGCACACTAGATGAGCAGTGGAGAGGCCTGAATCCTTCCCGCCTCCACCTCTTATTTTGGGGCCTCAGGGAGCTTGCACAGATCTGTCCCTTAGTTTCTTCTTCCGTAAGATTTGGAAGTTCTGGAGCCTGTCCTGGAGCTCTCTAGCTGAAGGACCCTGGGGAAATCACTTAAGTCAAGCTGAGCAGCATTCATACAGCATTCGCCTCACAGGGCTGCTGGAAGAAAGCACTCTGCAGGCCTTAAAAATGCCACAGAAATGGGGGTGCTTGTTATCCAAATCCAAGATTCTGCAGCGCCTTCCTGTCTTGTCACCTCACAGAAGTCTTCGGCTAATCACCTTCCATGAAAACACTGGGCACTTTCCAGCCCCCACACCCTGGCTCCTCATGCAATTATGCCTGACTGACACAGCCCAGGACACTGGTCCCACCTCCATCTGGTCAAGGGCCAGCTCGCTCACCTGCTCTCGTTATCCCCTGTACTTCCACTGCTGATAGTAAGACCCTCATATGTCTTAATATGTCCCTTAACATCTAGAACTGTTTCCCATGCACATTTCTAGAACTCCCCGTGGGGGGAGGCTGTTTGACTCAAGCTCGAGTTCCTCTTACTATGGTGAACAGTGTCTTAGAAACACTATCTACCTAATCCATATTTGCTAAATGAATCGAAGAAGACATCAGGAAGAATCAGGAAGAAGACGTGATACCTCCTTTGAAGAAGCTGGCCACCTACAGGTTGTCCATCAAAGTTCTCTGCCAATGCCTTTTGGCCTTCGAAACCTACACCTTAAGCAGGGGTTGAAGCCCTGGCAGCCCCCACCCCGCAGGAAGGGCATCATGCAGATCTTCAGCGTGTTTGCCATCTGAGAACCCAACTCATCCCTTGAAAGCTGGAGGTGAAGCTTCTGACCAGAGCAACTCATGAAGCCTTATCAATGAAGATGAAGCAAGGTTTGGCCTAAGTCAGCCATAAAAAGATGAAATACTAAGGTTTTAGCACAGATTAGCCTCGATTGGAATCTGCCAATTACAAAAATGGAAGGAGAAAATCCACAAGATCCAGAGGGAGACCAGACCACAGCCTGGAAGTTGGAGCTTAACAATCTCATTTGGAGTCATGACTGGCTTAGCAAATGAAGGACAATCTTTGACCATTTCCCCCTATGAAAACACAGGGCACCATCCAGCCTGATAGGTACATCTTAGATTTCTATACGTCATCTCACATTCTTTTTTTTTTATTAAAGCTTTTTATTTACAAAACATATTCATGGATAATTTTCAACATTCACCCTTGCAAAACCTCGTGTCCCAATTTTTATCTCACATTCTTAAAGGTAAATCTTCTGTAAATCTCAGTAAAGGGGAGAGTTTAGTAAAGTTAGAGGGGAAGATTTCTGAGATAGGGAAAGGATTGGAGTCATCCTGGAAAGACTTCATGGAAAAGAAACTCAAGTAGAAGGAAAATCTTAGTACAATAGTTGCCTGCAGATACAGTATGTGTAGTTGAGACAGGAGTTTAAGTCTCTATGCAACTTGCCAGCTATACAATTGTGAGCAAATTATGACCCATCTGGGCTTAATTTTTCTCATCTACAAAATAGGAATAATGACATTTGCATTGTAGCACCTGCCTTAGAAGGTCTGAGCCAACTACTTTGTAAATTATAGATTTTGCTAGAAATGTAAGCCAATACAGAATGGATAACAAATGGAAAGAAAGTACTATTTCTCTGCTTACCCGCTGCCCTCTGGCAGTGTGGCCCATAGTACGACAGTATGGATTAATGACTTAATTGGATTAGTAACTTTCACTACACAAGAGATGGGAGAAGCAGAGGAGGGCTCTTACCTGAAGGCTCCTAAGCCATGGGAGAAAATGATCAGTGGATAACCAGAGCTCTGTGGTTTAAAGCGACCATTCCAACTGATGGGGAGACGGCAGGACCCTAGGAGAAACACAGCAAATGGAACTCCCTGTTACATCGGAGTTGGCAGCGTTAGGGGACAAGTGAATACAAGTGGGAGCAGATGCCCTTCCCTGATCCCAAAAGACAGCTGTACTTATCACTTATATCATTACTACCCCACTAGTCTCTTGGGGAGGGTGAGAATAACACAAGAAGTTAGGGTTAAATTTGGTGAAAGGGGAGGATGAGGTGGAGAAAACCCCCAGGTTATTAGCATTTCTAGGGGCAGGACTTCTAGGGATAGATCATGTCACCCAGGAGGGGACAACTGGAGAGTGGAACACATAGACTACCTTATCAGCCATTGCATAAAGCAGTGGGTACAAGCCCATTCTTTGAGCAATGCTCACTGGGACAATCCAGTCCAAACTTGGTTTGTGGGCTCTGTTCCTTTCACTTCCAAAGTTGCCATGCCTGTTTAGGCACTTCTCCAGTAGCAGATAAGGGGAAAGAGAAGCAGGAGGTCAGTCCTACCCTTACCCATAGCTACGTTGAATAGCATTCCCCCCCAGCGCTTATTGATACGCAGAAAGTCCGCCAGGCCGACGCAGTATTCATATCGGGGGATCCACAGGGGCTGCTCGACTTCCCCCTCAGTTTCTTGGCAGGGGTAGAAGAGACGGAAGAAACTACCCTGTTGGAGAGAAGAAGGCAATGGCTGCTCAAGACAGGCAACTTCCCTGCCCGGCTATAGCCTGAGTCCCTGCAATTTGGAGAATATACCTCAGTGCCCCAGGACATCAGTCTAACAGGTTACTTTTGCTGGCTGGTCACAAGAAAAAAGCCACAAATTGATCCTGCATAAATTTATCCTACATAGCAAGAGGTAGCAGAGCTAGCAGGAAGTGAGTGCCCATGGTAAGAGAGGAATCAGAATGAGAAAGAGAAAGAATGGGAAATAAAGCAGAGACAGAAAAGTGAAGAATAAAGCAAGAAGAAACTAGAAGGGGAGAGAGAGAGCAGGATGGTGGAGGGGACGTATAGAGAAAGGAGGGGAAGAATTTCTTCCCCGTGGAGAAATGGGGAGCCAGAGTAGATCGACACTGACCTCAGAGGGGCCAACCTGACTTCTAAGTCAGACAGATGCACCCTAACCCATGATCCATCTGTTCTTCCATTTTTAGAAGCAGCTAAAGATGAGATCAGAGAACTCTCTCACTAGTGCATCTGTTGCAACCCCTCCCCCCAGAAGGGTTAATGGACTGAACGATGTCTCTAGTGACCAAACTCTAGAGGCCTTTTCCAAGTCTTTCCCACAACCCAGCCTATTCGAGGGAACTAACCATTAAACCTCTCTAAGGCTATTTCTAATGGGAAAGGGGGAGGAGGACTGATCTTCACAGCTCTATCACCAGAATAAACTGTTTCTCTATTTGGGAACTAGCAGTACATTGTTATCACGTGAAATGTTGGGAGAAATGGAGAAACAGAGGACTCCAGGCAGCCAAAGGAAGTGGGGCAAGTAGGACTGAGGTGACACAGCATACCTGGCGAGTCTGGCCTTCCATCACATCTCCACAGCCTACAAGATGGGGGCCAGCTACGGGCGGAAGCCCCAGGGAAGGGCTGACTCCCATGGTATCTGATGGTCCACTCAAACCTGGAAGAACAACACAAGCAGCTGAGTCTGATGGCTGAGGCAGAAGAACCAAGAAGGATGCAGAGAGCAGCCTCCCACTGGCTTCCTCTATGTGTTTCCTGTTGATCACTCCTTCCATCCACCAGTCAGACTTTGAGACTTGTGCAATGTTGGTTCAGCCACAACAATTCAAACAAGGGTGAAACCCTCTTGTATCCCTTAAAATGGTGACTTTCCACTGCATCATACTATATTTACTGAGTATTCACTATATGCTTATCCAGAATTATTCCAGATACTGTAATTATTAGTAATAACAATGATGATGATGATGAAAGCTAGAACTTATATAGTGCTTTAAAGTTTGAAAAGTGCTTTACAAAAATTATCTCATTTAATCCTTACAACAACCCTGGGAGGGAGGCACTATTATCCTCATCTGACAGCTGAGAAAACTGTGGCTTTCCCAGGATCACGAAGTTACTAAATGTCTGGGACTAGAATTGAACCTGGTGTTCAAACCTGGTCCAGCACTCTACCCACTGCACCACTTAGGTGCCAAGAATTCATTGTTAAAATCAGATGTTGTTCGTGCGTTTTAGATTTGATTTTACTCTGAAAGTGGTTTTATTCTGTAACCATATTCTGTATTCCATGTAAGCCTCTTTGTCTCTGAGGGAAGACGTTTATGAGTTCAAAAGTTCAGTCTCTCTAGGAAGTTAAATACCAAAAGCTTACATTTTCCCACTGTCACTGTTAGTTTAAGGAAGTTCTGTTCTCATGACCCATATGACACACTATCTCAGCATCCTGCAAGGGCTGTTCGAGTTATCCTGGAGAAGCTAACTGACCTTGTCGCACCTTTAGCAATTAAAGTGGTGGTTTTGCCTAACCCCCCAGGGGCCAGTGAGCCTATGTACCTGGGTCCCAATCAGTGACCCCAGAATGCATTAAGACTCATTAATTCACATAAATATTTGTTAGAGATAGAGAGAAGTGGTCTTTGTTCCACATGAGGGTTACGTCCATTTAAAAAATATATATATAACAATTGTGATCCCCAAACCCTATGATACTATCAAATTTAATGATATGATTTGTCATTTTTTAAGGTTTTATGCTTATGAAACTGAATTGTATCTTTAATTCTAGATCTCTGGCCAGAGGCAGTGTTACTGACCATCCTTCATCAATAGGTTTGGTGCCCTATTAAAAAACATCTTGCGTGAAGGATTGCCTCAGTTAACTTTTTTGTTGAATTTCACACTTGACATTACTCAACAAGTTTATTAAACACCTCTGATATGCCAGGTGGGAGGCAGCATGGTTAAACAGAGAGAAAGCCAATTCTGGAGTCAAGAAGATCTGGGTTCAAATTCTTACTTCTGACAAAAACTGGCAAATTGCCTACTTGTTTTCTAAGACAAACTGCTGAGAAGGTAACAGAGACACTGGAATTTATTTGGGGAATTTGTTGTATCTGAGTGGCTGAGACTGATAAAATCCCAGGTGTAATCCCTGGTTTTCTGGGTCAGAGACTGTCCTAGGAGCTGAGGATGCAAAAGGAGACTGCCAGTTTCCTCAAAGAGCTTAAAAACTACTGAGGAAAAACATGTGCACAAGCAAGTATAGAAAATATGGATATACAAAGTGAAAGCAAAGGAAAAGGCGGGAGGGAAGGCAAGCACTAGTCAGAGGGATCTGGAGAAGCTTCCTGGGGAGTAAGCACTTGGCTTGGAAGATGCTCTGGGCATGGGGAACAGACTTGCAAAGGCATGGAGGTGGGAGATGGAATATTGAATATGGGGAAGAACAAATTGGCCAGTTTTCTTAGAACATAAAAATCGTGACCCAATCATGCAATCAGTCTGGTTAAGTAGCATGGAGTCAAATTGTGAAAGATTTTAAATGCCTAACAGAGGAGTCTGCATTTTATCCTAGAAGCAACAGGGAGCCACTGAAGCTTCTTGATCTTTACGTGTGAGCTCTGTGCCCAGCAGCTGCCTGCTGCAAACCACAGAGTCAAACTAGAGAGCCTTTGATGGGCACAGGGCTCACTTTCCCAGGCACCAAAGGAAGGCTATATACTCAAGTGTTCCTGAAGTCAGGTCACCTCAAGGGACCCCAACACCCCAGAGCCCCGCCTCTGGGAAACAGCCCCACTGAAAGGGCAATCCCAGGCCAGAAGGGGGGCAGCTGTCACCCACAGTGCTCTGTGTTTTTAGTGCTCCCCCAGCCCTGAAAAGCTGAGCTGGGGGAGGGCCATCAGTGGAGCACTCAGAACTGCCAGGTCTTGACTGGATCAATCTGTTCAGCAGTTTTTGGCCTGAAGGCCACAAAGTATTTTCCAAGGAAGGGAGCTGAGAATAATGTCCTCAAATCTGGTCAGAGAGGGAGAGCTGTCAACCCCAAGCTTACACAATCTCGAACTGCTTATCTGCAATAGCCTGAGAGGCAGCAGGCCAGAAATACACCCGTCAGCTAGAAACTAGCAACCCCAAAGGGAATGCCTGCCACAAGACCCAGGTCTGACTGGATCTCAGCTGCTACTCTTTACAAAACAGAGGTTCTGGTTCTGCTTCTTTAGACCTTTCTAACCACCCAAGAACAGATGTGAAACCTGCAGTCACTTCAGGGGAAGCCGCCTTTCTCCACCAGTGGAGGCAGGAATTTCTCAGTCTGTCTCTCTGGGCCTACAGCACTGCAAAGTTTTCTAGGTGGTACCCACTGGCTCCCATCAGTGACTGCCTGTATCACTGGCCTGCTTCAAGAAAGCCCCATCTTAAAGCTCTTCTTAATCTCTTGCCTAAAAACAAATCCCATAATAGTAGCCACCAGCTCCACCAAGAAAATAAGGGTCAGTGACATGGTCAGATCTGTACATTAGGAATATTCCATTTGGCAGTTGAATAGAAAATATATTGGAGGGAGAACAATTAGGAGACCATTAAAAATAGTATGGGCAATCTGCATCCAGAAAAAGAACTAAGGAGACTGAATGTATATCAACAAATAGCATGCTCACTTCTTTTTTGTTTTTTCTCTCTCCCATGGTTTTTCCTTTTTGCTCTGGTTTTTCTCTCCCAACATGATTTATAAAGTAACGTGTGTTAAAAATAAATAAAAAATTAAATTAAATTAAATTTTTAAAAATAGTATAGGCAAGAGAGGAATGAGGGCTTGGGTGAGAATGGTGGCTGTGTTGAGTAGGGAGAAGGGGATGGATACATGAGAGGTCAGGGAGGTAGAATTTACAAGACTTAGTACCTGACTGAAAATGAGAAGTTCAATCAAGAATTGAAATTAAAGATGATTTTGAGGTTGTAAATTCCAGAAATACATATGAGATATCTTCCCTACCCTTAAGTTCTTAATCCAGCTAAGAACACAGAACTGACAAGCATGAAATAATTCCAGACCAAGTTAAGTGTTAAACTACAGGTCTAACTATAAGAATAGTAGTAGAGAGAGAAAAAAAGATCAGTGGACAGGCAGAAAAAGAGTTGGGGCCATGACTGGGTATTGAAAAATAAGTAACTAGGACACAGATAAGAAGATGGAAGATAAAAATCATAGAATGTCAGAGTGGAAGAGACCTTAGAACTGGGAACATTAACACTAGGAAGGGCTTAGAACACAGTGTGTCAGAGCCAGGAAGGGCCTGAAGGACAACTAATCTGACCCCCTCATCTTACAAGGGAGAACTGGGCCCCCAGGGAACTGACCTGTCCACTCTGAGGAGTGGCAGAACAAGGCTTGGACTTGAGCTCTTTTGGCTGAAGCAAAAGGAATTGAAGTGGGTGAAATAGCAAACAAAGTCTGGTGGGAAGCTCTGCTTCCGAAACCACCAGCCTAGACTCAATTCCTGCCCAACCTTTAGGCTGGCATTTAAAGTTCTCTCCCCAGAGACACAACCCACTTCTCCGGCCCTGCTCTGCTCCGCCATGCTGGTCCGATCACTGCCTCTGGGTGTGTCCGAGACTTCATTGCCTGTAATGAGGGATCATCTGGGGGTAACGACATAAGAAGAAACTTGGAGTAAGATGCCCAGCTCTGTTCGTTTCTAGCCTGAA
This sequence comes from Myrmecobius fasciatus, assembly GCA_023553655.1. Classification (NCBI taxonomy): domain Eukaryota; kingdom Metazoa; phylum Chordata; class Mammalia; order Dasyuromorphia; family Myrmecobiidae; genus Myrmecobius; species Myrmecobius fasciatus. Next base: position 26,297 of record JAJPUD010011942.1, read on the forward strand.
TCTATCTATCTAATCCCATGTTTCCTCATCTCTAAAATGGAGATAATACTGGCACTGAGTCTCCTCATCTCAAATAGAGATAAAAATATCAACACCATCTGCTTCTCAGAATTGGATGAGATAGCTTTGTAAACCCTAACATACTATATAAATGAGTTATTCTGCATTTTTATTTATTTTTTTATCTTTTGCCCTACCTAGTCTGTCATAATAGTATCCTAGCTGCTCTTTGTCTTTAAACCTATCTATGCTCCATACCATGAAAGCAATTTTACTAATACATAGACATCTCTTAGTCGTGCCCTTCTTCTACTCAAAAACTTATGGTTGCTCCCTATTGTTTGTTGAATGCAGCACAAGCTCCTGGTTCTGGCATTCCAGGCTTCCTACAAACATGGTCCAGTGGCTCATTCAGCTTTATTTCATATTATTCCCATTCATTAATTCTCTGTCTCCCTCAAACTACTATTTTCATCCTCTCTTTTTCTCTCTCTGTGCCTTTATTTATAACTTTCTTCCATGCTTGAAATGTGGTGATTTTCATCAAAGTTCCTTCCTTCCTCTAGGGCCTAATTCAGGTAACAGCCCCTTCATGAAGCCTTCCCTATTTCCTCTTCTCAGAGGAAAGTGATCTCTCCCAGTCTGGATGACTTCTGGGAATTTATTTCATTTTCACTTGTTTCATGTTAATTTGTGCCTGTGTTGTATTCCTCCCCCATATCCATTAGATTATAAGTACCCTAAGGTCAGGGACTATATTACTTTTTCATCTCTGTCCAGCCCCAAGCACAGGGTCAGTGGTAGTCATTTAATAAATGTTTATTGCATTAATAGAGTGAGGTTACTGAAGTAGCTTCTTATCACCCTGGTCCTAAGGGGATCAGCTATGAGGCAGAAGAGAAGAAACACCAGAGCACAAAACTGGAGGGAAAGAGAAATGCTCAAGGAGGGCACTTGGGGGGACTCGTCTGGAGAAGGGAGTAAAGCCTGAGAACCTGAGGCAGCTGTTCTAGGCTTTCCATTGGCCTCCAAGCCTAGGATCCTTCATGGGTCCATCAGAACCTTGTGCATTAATGAGAAGCCCCTAGAGGCTCATATTGTCTTCACCTCTGGAATTCCTAACTGCTCCATCTTGCAAGTGCTCAGTTCTTTCTGGGTTTGTTTACTCTGATGCCTAAACTCAGCCCAGGAACTACTGCCAAGAAGAACAAAGGGAGAGGTCTGCTCTGGCAGAAGAGGAGGAGGAGGTGGGCTGGCTGTCTGTGTACAGAGTCTCTGAATCTCTTTGCTCAGACATGCATGCAGACCAAGTGCAAAATAAATTAGAACATGGTGAGTCCTTAAGAGGAGCCAAAGTCGTTTTAATTCCAACTCCCTATCTCTTGGAGCCTTTCTCCTGTCTCTACAGCACTGCTACTGCCCTAGTTCAATTCCTGAGCACTTCTCACTTGAACCACTGCAATGGCCTCCTAATTGGTTCTCTCTGCTTCCAGTCTCTCTAATTTATCCTCCATACCTTAACCAATTTATAAGACAAAGGATCACTCCTATCCTCAAAACCTTCTGTGGCTCCCCACTGCTTCTAGGAGAAAATGAAAACTACTGAGTTTTCTGTTTAAGATCCTTCACAATCTGGTTCTTTTCTGCCTTTTCAGCTTTATTTCACATTACTTCCTTTCAAAAACTCAATGTTTCAGCCAAACTGGAATACTAGCTGTTTCCCAAACTGGATTTCCAGCCTTGAAACACTTTCACGAGCCACCTCCCATCCCCAGGAATGCATGCCCCTCCTCATCTTAGACTCCCAATCTGTGACTTCCTTCTAGATTTAGCTGAGGTGTCAACTCCACTGTGAAATTTTCCCACATCTTCCCCACCCTCACCTTAAACACTCCCTCAGTTACCTTGTACTATATTTATTTTCATATATGTTGTATCCCTCAATAGACCATTTGATTCCATAAGGGCTGTTAAATTGATGAGCCCCACTAGAGTGCCTTACACATAGTCAGATCTCAATAAATGTTTCCTGAATTGAATTCAAAATATGCATTTCAGGTACAAGGTAACAAATCACATGCTGAGAAGCTCAGGGTTCAAGTTTTAGTTATACCTTCCCCCATTTTTCTTTTTTTTTTTTTTAAGAGGTAATAAACTCTGTTCTCTTACAAACACAGTAGGGCTCAAGTGAAAAACTGCCAAGCATCTCTGTTAATGGAAGGAGCATACTCATGGGGAAGTCAAAAGGTACTTTCTATTTGGCTTTGGGAAAATAAAGACTTGGGGAGTTGTTATGCTTTTCCCCTTTATAGTTTGCCTGTCTTTTCTGAAGTAGAATGATGAACTTGAAATCAGGAAGACCCAAGTTCAAATTCCACCGTTAGACATTTTAACTACGTGGCATTCATCAAATCATTTAACTCCCCAGAGCCTCAGTTTCTTTCTCTGTCAAATGGGACTAACAAGAGAATTAACTCAGAGTAATTGCAAGGATTAGGTGAGATAGCAAATGTGAAATGTTTTGTAAATAGGAGCTACAAATTCTACCTCAGCTTGGAGATTAAGGCAAGTCACTTAACCCCTCAGAGGCTCAGTTTCCTCAACTGTAAAATGGGGATAATACTTGCATCACTTACTTAACAGAGTGCTTGAGATCAAAATGCTTTTCAAGCAAAATTAAAATGTGGATTATTCCTATTTTTATGGTGCTTGAAGGTTTCCAAAATGTTTTTCTCACCATCATCTTCTAAAGTAAAAAAATGTAAGCAGTATGCAATTTATTATTATTATTTTTTTTTTTTTTTTTTGCTGAGGCAACTGGGGTTAAATGACTTGCTCAGGGTCACAGAGCTAGGAAATGAGTCTGAGGCCACACTTGAACTCAGGACCTCCTGATTTCAGGGCACTATCCACAGCACTATTTTGCTGCTTTAAGTTGTATGTAATTTAACTAGATTCAATAAATGTCCATCAGGCCCCCACTATATGTAACTGACCCAAGGGGCATGGATAGGATACAAAAAATTATAATAGAGTTCCTCATCCCATGGAACATCTACTCTGCTGGAGAATACAAAGATATGAATTAATGCAAGAGGATTATAAGAGGGGAAGCAGGAGAACTAACAAACAGAGAGAATAAGAGTGATTCATGAAGGAGCTGCCATATAAAGGAGGGTCCTGCCCTCAAGGAAGACAAGAATTCTGAGAAACAGAGCTAAGGAGTGAGTAAAGGCCAGGAATGGGGGACAGCCTGTGCAAACATAGAACATGGGTGAAATGCTGAGTTTGAGGAACAGATTGTAAAATACAGTTTAGCTTGGCTGGAATATAAAGCTCTGGAAGGAGAATAATATAAAATCAGGCTGGAAAGGTAGTTTAGAGCCAGATTTAAGGATGGCCTTAAATGGCAAGTAATTTATCTTTGAGGCAACTGTGAGCCACTGAAGAGTTTTGAGCATTTCATCATTGGGAAAACTGAGGTTTGGGATGAAGTGATTTGCCTTTGGTTTCACAACTTAAAAATGAGAGAGCTAGAGTCAAATTCAGATCCCCTGCCTCCAAATCCAGTGCCTGTTCTGCTATTCTATATAGCCCCCTTCATTAGAAGATTTTCTTTCCCCATTGTAGCTGTATTCAAGTTTGCTACTCTTTGCTTCCCCACCTCCTGTTTTCTCCACTCTATCCTACAGGGATTAACAGATTAATCTTCCTAACATGCCAAGTGTCTTACTCTTCCTGCTCCCTCTAGAATCCAAGAAGACCAAGTCCAGATTCCTTACCTATCCATTCAAGGTCCTTCATAGTCTGATTACTTTTCAAACCTCATCTTTGAAGTATTCTAGGGCAGATATATACCTGCATCAAACACTCCCAAGTATAGCCCAAACCAGATCAAAATGAAATATTTATATAGAGAATTGTCTCATATATATAAGAATTCAAGCCACTCTTCAATAGATAAGTGGTCAAAGAATATGAACAGACAATTTTCAGATGATGAAAATAAAACCATCTCTAGTCATATGAAAAGTTGCTCCAAATCACTATTGATCAGAGAAATGCAAATTAAGACAACTCTGAGGTACCACTACACACCTGTCAGATTGGCTAAAATGACAGGAAAAGATAAGAATGAATGTTGGAGGGGATGTGGGAAAACTGGGACACTAATACATTGTTGGTGGAACTGTGAACGGATCCAACCATTCTGGAGAGCAATTTGGAGCTATGCTCAAAAAGTTGTCAAACTGTGCATACCCTTTGACCCAGCAGTGTTTCTACTGGGCCTATATCCCAAAGAGATCTTAGAGGAGGGAAAGGGACCCACATGTACAAGAATGTTTGTGGCAGCCCTTTTTGTAGTGGCTAGAAACTGGAAACTGAAGGGATGCCCATCAATTGGAGAGTGGCTGAATAAATTATGGTACATGAATGTTATGGAATATTATTGCTCTGTAAGAAACGACCAGCAGGACGATTTCAGAGAGGCCTGGAGAGACTTGCATGAACTGATGCTGAGTGAAACGAGCAGAACCAGGAGATCATCATACACAGCAACAACAGTATTACATGATGATCAATTCTGATGGACATGGCTCTCTGCAACAAAGAATTGTCTCAAACCAGTTCCAATTGTTCACTGAAGAAAACCATATACACCCAGAGAGAGGGAAATGAAATATGGACCACAATGTAACATTTTCATGCTCTCTATTGACATTTGCTTGCATTGTGTTACCTTTCTCTGATTTTCTTTTTTTCTTGTAGATAGGATTTTTCTTGCATAACTTGTCAAGCATTTCAACATTATTAACATGTAGTGGACTTCCTGCCATCTAGGGGAGGGGAGGGGACTGGGGGTAAAATTTGTAATGGAAAGCTTTGTAAAGATCAATGCTGGGGAACTACCCATACATATGTTACACAAATAAAAAGCTTTAATAAAAAAAAGGAAAAAAATGAAACATTTAACAAAACAAATAAAAATACGATAGAACATAGATGTTAATATGTGACTTTCTAAATGAATAGGTAACCTTAGGAATCCTTATGTATAATCATTTCAATTTGAGTTTGAAACCACTGCTCTAGGAGAAAAGGTGTGGAAAATGGAGAGGCAGGACAGCATCAGGGAAGAGGGGGAAGCTGGATCTGATGTGAAGATGTGAGTTCCAAATCTAGCTCAGCCACTTACTAATTTGTGTGAGTTGGGGTTGTCACTCCATGCTCTATGACTGTTTCCTCATCTTTAGAATGGAAGGCTTAGACTAAATGGTCTTTAAGGTTCCTTCCAGTTTCAAAGCTATGATCCTAAGTGCCATCAGAATATAAAGGTTATACACTTTTCTCTCAAGAAGTTTGTAGCTTAGTAAGTAGGAAAAACATTTACCAAGCATAGTAAATACTTGATTAAGTTTGCTGACTAAAGGTCTTGCCTCTTTTTTCTTTCCTCATGTCCTCACACTTCAAGGGCTGTTTCCCCTTTAAATGATCTCTGGCCCAGTTCCCTAGCCCTAAGCTCCTTTAATCTTTTCCAACCTATTTGGCACAGGGCTGTAATACTGGGAGCTCTTCCAGAATCTGAGGATAGAAAAAGATTAAGTTCTAGATCCAACTCCACAACTGTCTGTCTCTTTTTGAGACCCTGGTGGACTGGGCAGCACGACTAGTAAAGGGCAGAGTTTGAAGAACCACCATGGCTAAAAGTAGCTAGATAAATTTCATCAACATCAATATCAGTTTCCTTTTCAAAACAGAACTTAGAAGAAGGAAATCCCTGGTGCCTTCTCTGAGGCCCAGGAAGAAACCAGATGAGATGAGAAACCATTCCACTCTCACACAAATGGAGACACCAACCAGCCAAGGGATGTGTACTGGGTGGTCAGTATCCAAGGCCAAATCTCTCCTGGCCAATGCTTTATCACTTCTACAATGGTTACCCAATTTCAGACCTTACCTTCTCCCCTGGGTTGCAACAACCCTCCTTCCTAGGCTCTCTTTTCCCAGCTTCCATCTAACACGTTCATCTTTGCTCACATATCATCTATGGTTCCCAAGGCCTACATGATAAAGTCCAAATTCCTAATCCTGTCCTTCACAGGTCTACAGAATTGAACTCCCTCCACTTTTGTCTCCCCCTCTTTTCTACTCTTATCAGCCTAATGGCAGTTGTCAGGGTAGGAGATGGTGTCCATGAGGGACCCAAGGGGTCAGCAAAAGTCACTGAAGGAGTCAGAGAGGAGACCAGGAGAAAGGCTGAAGAATCAGGAAGAGGTCAATGAGGGACCTAAGTGGAGTCAGGAAAAGGGAGAATATTAGAAGGACCAATAAAGGGCTGGGGGGGGGGGAGAGATATCAATAAGGAGGGAATATGAAAAGTAATGGAGGTCACTAAGGGGTAGAGTTATTGGGGGTTCATGAGGACTTTCAGAAATATCAGAAAGTGCTAATGGGGACGATGAGGAGTCAATGGTGGGGGGATCCTGGGGATCTGACACGGGCCAGTAAAGGGCCTGAGAAAGGCTATAAGAAATCATAGAGGATTTCTGGTGGAGATGAGGGGTTGGAGGGGCTTTAAGGAATGGTTAGGGACCACCGAGAAGCTTGAGGGCTCTAAGGAATCTTTGGGAGGTTTCTGGGGGTCAGTAAGAGAAGCTGAGGGTCTCTTTCAGTGACCCTGAAAGATTTGGGAGCGTAAGGAGCTTGTGAGTAGGCTATGAAGAGATTTTAGGGGTCTCAGGAGTGTTTCGGGCTATAAACGGGGCTACAAGGAATCTGAGGTCATTGAAGGGTGGGGTTACCAGTAAAGGATCACGAGGTCTTACTGGGGGGGTTATTAAGGGCGGCTCTGGGAGTTAAGGGCTCTCAGTGAGAGGTTCGGGGGGCGGCTGTGAGAGGGGCCATGAGGAGTCATAGAGGGCTCACTGAGAGGGTCAGTAAGGGGGTTTGAGGGGTCATGAGGGAAGTCAATGAGAGGGGCCTGAAGGGTCCCTGAGACCAGAAAGGGTTGTGAGAGATCGATGAGGTAAGGGGGGCTGTGAGGGGTCATTGAGGGGGTCGGTAAGGGGGACTATGAGGGGTCATGGGGTTCACCGAGCAGGTCAGTAAGGGAAGGGGCCAAGGAGGGGAGTCGTGGGTCCAGGAAAGGGCTCCAGAAGGGATGCAGGAGCGGGGGTCACAAGTCATACTCACCCTGTTAGGGAGCTCCCTTAGAAGTCGACCTTTTACCTTCTGAATTCCGTCAGAGCCGGGAGCCAGAGCAGAGACCCCTCCCGGTGCCCCGGTGCCCCGGTGCCCCGGTGCTCCGCTGCCCTCTGGGAGTCAAGGTCCCCAAAAGTGAGTCAGTCCGACGGAAGCCGAGGAAACCCAGCCAGCCCTCGAATCGGTACTACAATTCCCAAAAAGCATCGCGCACCATCTCGGGAGAGCTTTCCTCTTGGCGAAAGGACTGCGATTCCCAGAAGGCATAGCTGTTCTTTGCTTTCCCTGCGCTAGGCAGTGCTGCTGCTCCCTCTGGTGGGCTGAAAAGGAACCTTTCAAACGCGGGGTGGGGTGAAGTGGGCGGAGGGGGGGAGTTACAATTTAGAGTTCAAGCGTGTTTTGTTAATCTTTTATTACGGTAACCCTCCGCCGCACTTCTGGTCCAGGTAATTGCTTGGTATGGTCGGCGTCTGAGGATCGCGGTCTGCCAGATACACTTACAGGGACGTGACCGCGCTGACACTTACGTAAGGGAAGCTTCCTCTGCACAGGTGCATCCCTCTCGGCCTCGGCGAGTAGCCGCCTTGTGAGGCTGCGAATACGGTGTCCGACTCGGGTCGGGAAGGCCTCCCTAACTTTCTGCCCCTCTCTACCTTTCCTTTTTTCCCTCCCTCCCTCTCTGGCCCGGTTAAGTTATCAATCTCTCCCAAATCGCGATAGGCTGTGTCTCCCTCCCTCCTTCCCTCCCTCTCTACCTTCCTCAGGTAGGCTCTCTCTCCCTCTCTCCTTTTCTCCTTCCCTCCTTGTCTCTCTCTTTCTTCCTCCTCCTCCTCTTCCTCCTCTTCCTCCACCTCCTCCTCGTCCTCGTCCTCCTCTTCCTCTTCCTCTTTCTCCTCTCCTTCCTCCTCCTTTCTTTCCTCCTCCTCCTCTTCCTCCCCCCTCCTCCTCCTCCTTTCCTTCCTCCTCCTTTCCTTCTTTCTCCTTTCTTTCCTTCTCCTCTCCTCCTCTTCCTCCCTTTGTCTCTGTGTGTCTCTCTCTCTTCTCTCCCTCCCTCTCTCCCTCTCCCTCCATGACCCCCAGGCGCTTTTCAGTCGATGTGGGACACTCTCCGGTGGCCCCCCTGGTCTGACAATTGGCTTACTGGGCAGGATGCTGAGAAGGCAAGTTTTCCTCACACCTCAGCTTCTCTTGAGGAAGATGCCCCCATTTGCATGTAGCTCAGGATAGAAAAATGGCTGGGGTGGTGGTACCCATGTCCGGAGGAGGTTCTGCATCTCTACTGAAGGCTTTGGAGAGCAGGGAAGATGAATTGGAAGAGAAACCCATGGTTATGGCTGCAACAGTAGGATGCCCTGGGCCAGGCTGCAGAGCTATGCTGCTCATGGGACAGGAGAGCCTACCTCGAACAGTGTAGCATGTTGTGGAGTGGTCTACTGAGTGCTGAATTACAGAATAAACTGGGGCCACTGGAGGTCCAGGACTCCCCATCCCTAATGGAACTGCCTCCAACAGCCCCTTCTAGGAAGAAACCCTCTATAGGGAAGGAAAGGGAACAACATCTGAGTGCACCTGGTACGTGGACTGGGCCAGTCTGGTACAAATGCCACATGGACATTGCAGTACAGCCCTCCACCAGTATCCTTTGGTATGAGGCGGGGGTAGGACAGAGTAGCCAATGGGTCAAGGTTTGGGCTGTGTGCCTTGTGGTGGACCGGGAAGAGGGTCCTTTGACCCGTGCACAGATAGATGGGCTGTCTATTGGGGCCTCATTCAGTGGGCTACACCTCTTATACAGTTAAAAATCTCTTCAGAGGATGTCCCGATAAAACTCAAGGTGGGTGCCCAATGCAGCACACTCCTATTGGTGTCCTGTACCTCTCACCAGACACTTTGGTATGGTTGGAGTGGCCCTGAAAGGTGCAAGCCCCTCACCTCCATTGGTTCCGTCAGATTGCACCTTGGGGGACAGGTTTGGGATAGAACCTAACTGTGGCTTCTTGGGTTATGAACAAATGGCCTTTGCAAGTATAAGGGTGTATGTCCCTCCTGAGGGGGATCTGTATCCTCTCCCTAAGCCCTATCATGAGTTCTCCAGTGTTCTCTCTCCCGAGGAACCCCCAAGGATTCCACCAGGAGGCCAGGTATGGTACAACAAACCTGGTCAGAACCCTAAGGCCTCCTACCCAGAACTCAAAATTCAGTTGCATACTGTTGGATGGGCAGGACTTACAGTTGCTTGTGCCAATGACTGCCCTCTCCTATTGCCCTTAAACTGTGTCATACTTATATTACCCTGTAGTGCCCTGTGGGCCTGTGGGAACAATGGGTGGGCTTGGTGGGACAGTGGAGGGGGCAACATTCACAAGATTACCCCTCTTTGCCTGGTTGAATCCTATTCTACCAAGTGGCTTCACAACTTGGATACCTTTAGGGATGACCACTGCATGAATTGAACACCATGGAATGCCATATTCTCATGCCAAGGGGAGGTTGTACACACAGCAACAGGTCACCGCGCTGACCCTCCATACGGAGCAGGCCCTTAATGTTCATATGGCATGATACCTCTCCTGAACAATGAATTTGGACAAATGTGGAAGGTCATGCTGCAAAATTGAATGGCTCTTGAATGTGGAAGGTCATGTTGCAAAATTGAATGGCTTGCTCTCCTCATGGCTGCCAAAAGTAGAACATTTGCCTGTTATACACAAGGACTGTGTCTTTACCCCTGACCATAGTCATATCATATCATCAACTCTACAAACTGTGAGCTCACACATACAGGCAATCCACACCCTCATGGACAATCCTCTGCAATGGTGCTGGAATATCCTGAGCTTTACTTGATCAGGGCTGTTAACCATCCTCCTCTCTGGTGAGCCAGGCCTTCTATACTGTAGCATATATTGCTGTTTGGGGTATGAATGCAGTGCTTTGGGCAACAGTCCCACAATACAACCAAGCTAGACATGGGATCCTTGAACAGGTGGAGTGTGAAGATCTAGGCCTCAAGGATCCTGGATCTGTAGTCTGCCATATATACTAACAATGATGTAACCATGCTGACTAATGCTTATATAAGTAATCCTTTCTCTGTGCAAGCGCATCTCTCTATGTTTTGGCATGTAGCCACCTTTGTTTGATTCTAATAAATACCGTGCTGGAGTTGAGTTGAGAAAGCACTCTGTGTGTGTGTGTGTGTGTGTGTGCGTGTGCGTGTGTGTGTGTGTGTGTGTTTCTCTCTCTGTCTCTGTCTCTCTCTGTGTCTCTGTGTCTCTGTGTCTCTGTGTCTCTCTGTCTCTGTCTCTCTCTCCCTCTCCCTCTCCCTGGTTCTCAAGATTTGTTTTGAATAAGATAAGCCTGCTCTAATTCAAAAGGCCTTGTATTGGGACTCTTAAGACCCAGATTGGAATCCTTTCTCCATTACTTTATATCCGGATGGTTGTAGGTAAATTATTTCCCTTCCCTGAGCCTCAATTTCCTTTTATAAAAATGAAGAATTGAACTAGATCTCCAAAGTCATTTTTATTTTGAAATTCTATGATCCTAACTGTGTAATGCAAGCATTATTACCTCCATTTTATGGAAGAGAAAACTGAAGCCCCAAAAGCAGAGCATCTCATCAAAACTGTGTCTGAGATAAGACTAGAATCCAGATTACCCAGCATCCCCATTCATATAAGCATGTTCTTTTGGAAACAGAAACCCACTCAGTTGCTCACAATTTAGATAAGTGTACTAGATAAAATCCTTTCTCTCAGCCTTCATCATTGTTTATTTTTATTGGCACATGTTACATAAAGGGTAAAAGTCAAGGGCTTTTGTTATAGGCAGTAAAATGAACCAGAAGGCAATGACCTAGTTTAGTCATAGCTCTGGGATTAAAAGGGACCTTGGAGACCATCAACTTTAACTTACTAATTTTATAAATGAGTAAACCATGGCACAGGTTAATTTGGTGACTTGCTTAAGACCACCTAACTAATCAGTGCCTTTTTGATGTTTGGCTTTTGCTCTTGCTTACTGTTACTTTCATGCCTATCATAGTGGATCTTGGAATTTTAGAGGTTTTTGATTTCTGCTTTTGATTTTGCAGAATTTCTAAAATGAAGTTGAGAAGAATCAAAATCTCTATTTCAAGTATATTTAGAAACACAAAGATTTTTCTCACTCTAAATATGGTGGCTGTATGGGACCATAGATTTCAAATCAGCATCAGAATAGGGTAAAAAAATAGACTTAATCTTAGCCTAGCAGTAGTGTAACTTTTGTGAACTGTTTTTAGCTAGGTATGGTGACTAGTTATGTTGTAACAAACCTTTGAGAGAGGGAAGCTTTCTTAGTTACTGTGTCTTAGTAGATGAGAATGGATAACAGCAGATAACCCTGAAGAGCTAAATCACAAAAGACAGTAGCAGAAAAACTTGATATTCTGTCAAGATGATACATTCATCAGAAAGATGCATGATATGACGCAAGGACATCGGCTATATGTGGCATCAACAGTGTTATTTGTCCTGGCCTTGAGTTTCCCCATGTCACATGTATATTCATTTTCTTTCCCTTTTTAAAAAATACAATTATTTCCAAATATATGCAAAGATAGTTTCAACATTCACTTTTGCAAAACCTTGTGTTCCAAATTTTTCTTCTCTCTCTCTGTCTCCCCTCCTCTAGATAGCAAGCAATCCTATGTAGGTTAAACATGTGCACTTCTTAACATATTTTCATACTCATTATGCTCTGCAAAAAAAGTCAGATAAAAAGGAGAAAAAACACAAGAAAGAAAAAAAGCAAGCAAACTACAACAAAAAGGTGAAAATAGTATGCTGTGCTCTACTTTCAGTCCCCATAGTTCTCTCTCTGGATGCAGATGGCTCTCTCCATTCCTAATCTCTTAGAATTTCCTTGAATCACCTCATTGTTGAAAAGAGTCAAGTCCATCACAATTGATCACCATGTAATCTTGTTGCTATGTAGAATATTCTCTTGGTTCTTTTCACTTCATTTAGCATCAGTTCATGTAAGTTTTTTCAGGCTTTTCTGAAATCAGCCTGCTCACCATTTCTTATAAAAATAAATAATATTCCATTACATTCATACAAATATTCACTTTCATTATTGCTGTTGTTGTTTGTTTTTCATTCTTGAAGAAGATCATGACATCAGAGAGGTGATGCCATGATATGCAAGTGAATTGATTTAAGGGAGGGAGAGGTGTGCAAAGTCACCTGCCTCACTTTCTCCTCCAGAGGCATCTAGTTCCACTGGTTAAATATAGATCAGAATGACTAGAGATGGCCCTCAATTCACTTTCATATTTTTAATAACCACTTCTTTTCCTTATTTGTGTGCCCTTATACACTGGTGATGGGATTGCGTGTGGGAGTTTACTTGATGTGTGCAGTGGGGACAGAATTATATTTTCATTTTATTTGCTATGCCATTTGATTGAATGGCTTCAGTTTTGAACCAATTTATTTTTTTGGTTGAATTAATCATTGGAGGTTTATAAGATGTAGTTGTGAATGGGTGCTGACCTACAGAGTGTTCTGAACCTAGGGTGGCTTTTCTGTGGGCCCATATGGGAAAAAGGGTGCCCTATATACTACATAACAACTGTCTTACCCTCTTGGTACCCATACAGGGTGAGGAGCTTCTCAGCAAGTCTCATGGTAATAAAGGCCCTCAACCTTTTGCCCTCACACCAAAACACAGAAGTTCGCATTTGTCAGTGGAAGGGGGGACCTCAGAAAGCAACTATCCCAATCCAGATGTGAACCAAAATCCTTTCTACAACATTCCTAACAAGCATTCAGATTCCTCTTTTTTTTCTCAAGAGTAGTTATTTTTTCCAATTATATGTAAAGATAGTTTTCAACAATCATTTTTTAAGATTTTCAGTTCCAAATTTTTTTCTTTCCCTTCTACTCTTTCCAAAACATCAAGCACTCTAATATAGATTATACATGTACAAGCATTTTAAGCATGTTTCCATATTAGTCATGTTGGGAAAGAAAAATTGAAACAAAAGGAGAAAACCACAAGAAAAGAAAAGTAGAAACAATATGCTTTGATCCACATTCAGTCTCCATAATTCTCTGAATGCATATGGCAGTCTCTTAAAAACTTTCAGTAAAGAGAAAACCTGTTATTACCTCCTAAAGAGAACAGTTCCACTTTTAACTCATTGTTAAAAACTTTTTGCTTACATGGAACCAAAATCTTACCTCCTTACAATTTTATCCATTACTCCCTATTCTGCCCTTTATGACCAAGAACATTTGGTCCTTCTAACACATGTTCATTTATTTTTAGTTGACTCTCCATAATCAGTAAAGTGAACTAGAAGGCAGTGACCTTGTTTTGTCATATCTCTGGAGTTAAAAGGGACCTCACAGACCATCTAGTTCAACCTCCTAATTTTGCAGATAAAGATACCAAGGCCCAGGGTAATTTAGTGACTTGCTCAAAACAATATAACTAATAATAATAATGATGATAATAATCATAACCAATTTGGAATTTTCTTAGCAAAGATACTAGAGTGGCCATTTCCTTCTTCATCACATTTTACACATGAAGAAACTGAGGCAAGATAAAGTGACTTGTCCAGGCTTATACAGTTAATATCTGAAATCAAATTTGAACTCAAGAAGATGAGTCTTCTTGAATCCAAGCCCAGTAATCCATTTTATCCATTGCTCCAACTAGCTGCCCCTCTAACAGAGAACACTTTTATTATTATTATTATTATTATTATTATTATTATTATTATTATTGCCATTCTCTTTGCCAAAAGGTATGTTTATTTAAAAGAAGTGGTTACAGACAAAATAAGGTAAAATAGGCATCAAGAGTGGCAAATATGAAATAGATTTGGGAGAGCAATAGAGTTATCATTATCAAGGAAGGGAGTTTGGAAGAATTCATTAAAGGAATATGCCATGAGATCTAGGCACACTATTGACTGGTCAGTTAAATCCATGGAGGAATTTAGCAAATTAACAACTTAGCTATAGTAAGGACAAAGACTCCATTAAAAGGAAGACACTAAGAGGGAAAGAGACAGTATCTGATAACAGGTTTAGTCCTGGAAAGAACTTAGCAAAGATCTTCATCAGGAGCAGATCTTTTATAGGAGAAATATAACTCTGGGGAGTTCTCATGAAAGAATTTGGTAGCTTACAGGGAGGGATTAAGGAGGAACTAGATGGAATACCTGGCAGATTATGTCCCAGATTTATCTAAAAGATATATTAATATCTCAGAGATTATTTAAAGATGTCCAAAAGTTGGGGGATAAACAATAGAGAGAGGGAATTGGTTATGCCTGATAATAACCAAATGGGTTTCTCCTGAAAGAGAATGTCTACATCATTCCTCACTCTTTAATTTGCTTCAAAAAGTGTGTGTGTGTGGGGGGGGTGTTGTCCCCAAACAAGAGGAGGTTTGGGAATCAATGCTGAAATTTTGGAGGCCAAAGGATAACACTTTAAGTATCCTGAGATTGTGTTAATTTCCTCCCTATAAAAAACAAAAATATCTTACCAAAAACTTGACTTACTCACTGATGAATGTAAGAAAGATTTTATTTTGCATTCTTGCAAGAATGGATGTACCCTTTGTCATATAATTTAACATATTTAGCATGTATTAGATTACCTGTCATCTAGGGGTGGGGAGTGGGGGGAAGGAGGGGAAAAGCTTGGAACAAAAAAAAAGTTTACAAAGGTCAATGTAGAAAAATCACTCCTATGTTTTGTAAATAAAAAGCTTTTAATTAAAAAAATGGATGCACCCCAATTTTGTAGAATGAGAACACACTTTACAGAGGCTAGGTCAGACTCTTTTATGTTAGTCCCACTCTTCCTATCAGGATCCTAATTGGTCAAGATCCTTCCAGGTTATAATTCTCCTTATAAGGTAATAATATATTCAACTCTAAGCAAAATATGGCCAGAGCAGCTTTTCCTTTTATTATTCGAGCTCATGCAATATATTGGTCACATTTCTACTTTCCCAATCCTTTCATGTCAAGAGGCAACCTCCCCTTCCCTCTCTTTAACTGCAACCTTAGCACATTCCCTAGAGTATTTACCCATAGGACACCTATGGAAGCAAAATAGCTAGAATTGTAAAAATCCATTTCTTGTACTCCCTTAAGTCTTCTCCTTCCTGGGCCAAACAATCCTAGTTTCTTCAATTGACATGTCCCAAAGAAAATTCACTATATTTTTCCTGAAACTCATTCTTCTTCCAAAACTCCCTAGTTCTATTCAGTCTCCAAGGTTTATAACTTTAGCATTATCCTCAAACCATCACTCTTTTGCCCCACATCTTCAGTCAGTTGACAGATCTAGCCATTTCTACTTCTGCAACATATTTCATATCATCCCCCCCATGTTGGATTCACACTATCTCCCCACTTTAGTTTGCCCCCTCACCACCTTTCACTTCGATTATTGCCAGATCTCCTATATGACATTCCTGCCTCAAGTCTTTTCCCACTACCAAAATGATTTTCCATAAGCACAGAACTGACCAAATCACAATCAACTCCAATGGCTCCCTTTTGCTTCTTGGATAAAATATAAAAATTCCTCTCTTTAGCTTTTATAACCCTCTATAACCTTGTTCTAACGTATCTTTTGTTAAATAGTGTTTTATTTTTTCAATTATATGTAAAAATAGTTTTCAATATTCACTTTTGCAAAACCTTATATTCCAAATTTTTCTCTCACTCTTCCCTTTCTCTCCTCTCCTGTACATAGCAAGAAATCCAATACAGGCCAAACATGCAATTCCTCTAAAAATATTTCCACATTCATCATGCTGTACAAGAAAAATCAGGCCAAAAGGGAAAGAAAACATGAGAAAGAAAATAAAAACAAGCAAGCAAACAACAACTGTGGGGAAAAGGTGAAAATACTATGCTTTAATCCACATTTGGTCTCCATAGTTCTCTCTCTGGATGTGGATGGTTCTTTCTATCACAACTCTCTTAGAATTGCTTTGAATCACTTCATTGTTGAAAAGAGCCTAGTCCATCATAATTGATCATTGTATAATCTTGTTACTTGTGTAAGATGTTCTCTTGATTCTGCTCACTTCACTTAGCATCACTTCATGCTTCCAGACTTTTCTGAAATCAGCCTGCTTATCATTTTCTTATAGAACAATAATATTCCATTATATTCATATATCATAACTTATTCAGCCATTTCTTAGATCATGGGCATCCACTCAATTTCCAGTTTCTTGCCTCTAAATAGAGTTGCTACAACATTTTTGCACACGTGGGTCCCTTTCCCTCCTTTATGATCTCTTTGGGATACAGATTCAATAGACACTGTTGGGGCAAAGGGTATGTACAGTTAAATAACCCTTTGGGCATACCAACTTATCTTTTTACTTCTATTGGACATGTCTCCCTCCTGCAACTCTGTGATCTGTTACTGAGTATTCCCTCTGTTTCTCACACACAACACTCCATCATCTCCAATCTATGTGTTTTGCACATGGGGCCATGAATCATTCCTGGAATTCATACCATCTTTACTTCCATCTTATAGGATCCCTCTTTATTTCAGGTTAAGGTTACGGTTCCTAATTCCTTCTAGGTACTGATACCTGTTCTGCCAGACTACCTTTTAGTTAGTAATGAATTTTTTCACTTTAAATTTATTCTCTCTCTCTCTCTTTCTCTGTCTGTCTCTTTCTCTCTCTGTCTCTGTCTGTCTGTTTCTCTCTCTGTTCTTGTTCTTTCTGTCTGACTCTGTTCTCATTCTGTGTATATGTGTGTGTCTTATTCTTTGTTCTTGTTTTCTCAATATATATGTCTCCCATGACAAAATATATGCTCTTTACAAGTAGGAATTGCAGGGGCAGCTAGGTGGTGCAGTGGTTAGAGCACCAGCCCTGAAGTCAGGAAGACCTGAGTTCAAATCTGGTCTCAGACACTTCCTAGCTGTGTGACCCTGGGCAAGTCACTTAACCCCGATTGCCTAAGCAAAAAAAAAAGAATTACAAGTAGGAATTGCTTAATTATATTTATATATCCAATAATTAGTATAGTGCCTAGCTCATCATAATCAGTCAATTGGCATTTATTAAGTACCTACTATATGCATGGCAGAGATCAGAAAGTCTACCAGTGCATATCAGGGATTGATCTGTAACTTTTGGTCTTAAAATTTTCCTGAAAGCCCTGAGGAAGATCATCTGTTATTATCATTATTATCAAGTACTTGCCCAGAGTCACTCAGCAATCTGTATTAAAAGTATAGAGAAAAGAGAGTTGGATTTAGAGTTAAAGTATCTGATTTGAAATCCTAGTTCTGTCAATTGCCTATAGGCAAGTGATGTTCTCATGCTGGGCCTCAGTTTCCCCATCTGTAAAATGAGAGGGTTGAACTAAAGGACTACTGAGGTCCTTACTGAGTTCCTCATATATCAGCCTACAAATTCAGATCTTTCTGATTCTGAGGCCAGATCTCAATCCACTGGGCCACAATACCTCTCCCATAGAAAGAATAATGACCTAGCCACTTCATACCTTTCAGAGTGGCTAAGATGATAAGAAAAGATAATGATGAATGTTGGAGGGAATGTGGAAAAACTGGAACACTAATACATTGCTGGTGGAGTTGTGAACTGATCCAACCATTCTGGAGAGCAATTTGGAACTATGCCCAAAGGGCTATAAAACTGTGCATACCCTTTGATCCAGCAGTGTTTCTACTGGTCTTATATCCCAAAGAGATCATAAAAAATGGGAAAGAAGCCATATTGCAGCATATTGTAGTGGCAAGGAACTGGAAACTGAGTGGATACCTATCAGTTGGGGAATGACTGAATAAATTATGGTCTATGAATGTTATGGAATCTTATTATTCTATAAGAAATAATCAACATTTACATCATTTACATGAAATGATGCTAAGTGAACTAAGTAGAACCAAGAAAGCATTGTATATAGCAACAGCAAGATTATGGGATGATCAACTGTGATAGACTTGGCTCTTTTCAATAGCAAGGTGATTCAGGCCAATTTCAATGGTCTTGAGATGGAGAGAGCAATCTGTATACAGAGAGTAGACAATGGGGATTGAATGTGGATCACATAGCATTTTCATCTTTTTTATTGTTTGCTTGCTTGTTTTTTTTTCATTTTTCTCCTTTGGATCTGCTTTTTCTTGTGCAGCATGATAAACGTGGAAATATATTTAGAAGAATTGCACATGTTTAACCTATATTGGATTACTTGCTGTCTGAGGGTGGATGACAGGGAGGGAGAAAAATTTGGAACACAGGGTTTTGTAAGGATGAGTGTTGAAAACTATCTTTGCATATATTTGGAAATTATTATAAAAAATAAAAAGCAAAACCATGTAAAAATGATGAAAAGATATCTTCACAGGTCAGATGGTTTCCATGAACAAAGACCTTCCTACCTGCCCTGGTCTTCTGAGATAAGGCAGCTGTTAGAAGCAAGATTGGGGAAGTCAGCTGCGAATGTCCCCATCTCCATGGGCAGCGCCCTTGAAGCCACACCACAGACTCCTGGTCAGAGCCAGAATCAAGTCATTGGGAGAGAGATGACAGAATCTCACAGCAGCCTTTATATCCTGGATCTAATTAAAGCTGTGGTTGGCAGTTGGCTCCCACAGTCTATAAAAAGCTTAGTGCAGATGAGAGAGTGGCTCCCGTTGGCTGATTAATCTTCCCAGTGGGAGCTGTGAATCAAAGAAATCATCCTGAGTCCCCTGTGTACTGGAGGGCAAGAAGGAGGTCACCTGGGCTAGAACTCTCCCTTCAAGCTGTTCAACACTTAAATCCTTGATAGATATCCAGACATAGAAAGGACATGGTAATTCTTGTTTATGCAAAGGAACATGCAAATGCTGCCTTTGATCCTGAAGGGAAGAATGAATAACAATGGACAGACATTTCAGAGAGGCTGATTTAGGTTTTATAGAAGGAAAAGTTTCTTGATCATTAGAGCCATCTAAAAGCAAAAGATTGACTCCCAATCCACTATATCTTGTTGGGAGGCATGTAGTAAAAGTATGATCATCCTACTTCCTCAGAATCCTAGAACTGGATAGGACTACAGATTGACACCATCAGAGCTGACTGACATTTATCTGAATAAGAATGTTTTCAACAATATATCTAGTGGGTGGGTTTTATAATTTCTACCTTATGATCTTTCTACCCTATGATCCTACTTACTCCACTTTCTTGATGTTGGGGACATCCAGTTTTTCCTTTTTAACCTGTTGTGGATCTGGGGCACATGAATTAATTTAAAATAGTCTTTAAATGATGTTTTTCTCAGTCCTAAGGATAATGAGTCCAACAAATTTACCTATTGTTCCATGAATGTCATTGTTCTGACCATATCAACCTGAGAACACTATTAGCCTTCATTAAAGCAATTTATGGTCATTCAGAGATTTGCCTCATAATCTACATAAAAAAACAAAGTGGATAAAAAATATATTATGTAGATTATGACTTGCAGTTAAAAAGGCAACTCATGGATTTAGTTTCTAAGTAAATATAACTAGAAAAATTTTACAGATGGGAAATCAACTGGGCCCACACCTGAATAGAAGAGTAAACAATCTTGATAGACTAGGATATTGAAATGAATTTGAAACTTAATAAGAATAAATGTAGTCTTATCCTTGGTTTCAAAAAATTGACTTCACAAGAACACAATAGGAGGAAATATGGTTACGTAGTAGTTTGAAAAACATCTGACTAAAAAGTCATCAACTCACTCGATATGAGTTGGTATATGTCGGCCAAAAAAGTTCATGTGATTTTATGCTGCAACAAGAAAGGTATATTTTTTAGGAGTGAGGAAGTGATGGTCTTACTGCAATTTGTTCTGGTTTGACTAGGTTCAATTCTGGAAACTGTATTTTTAAAGTTTTATTCATACCTCTTGTTTTTCTGCCATGGTCATTTCCAAAGATATCCCCAACCTTCCTAAGTGAGTCTTCCATTTTAAGTGGGGGAAGAAGGAGAATCAGTTAAGTAAAATCCACTGACACATCTGATAGCAATATCCCACCCCCATAACTTCCTCCTGGCTGCCCTTGCTTCCCCCCTTCTACAGGAAGATCATGATCCCCCTTAATCCTAGTGCCTTTCAGTTTAACCTGTCTCTATCTTATTAGTACATTTATGTTTGCATGTTGTCTCTCCCTTTAGATTGTAAGCTCCTTGAGGACAAGGACTATTTTTGCTTTACTTTCTATCCCCAGCATTTCACACAGTGCCTAGTACAGAATAAGTGCTTACTAAATACTTATTGCTTGATTGGTCATAGTGACCCACCTCTCCAACTAAAGTAGTGGAGGGGAATTTCCTCATCTTTTCCAAAATTGGTCATTATAATTATAATGCATTACTTTTTGTTCTATTGTTCCTTTTGTGTATATTGTTGTAGTCATTTTGTATGTTGTCTTCCTGATTCTTCATGCTTTTACTCTGTATTAGTTTATATGCATTTTCCTGAGTATTTCTGAGTTCCCCACAATTATGAATTCTTACAATGATTGCACTGTATTGTGTTTGTGTGTGTGTGTGTGTGTGTGTGTGCGCGTGCATGGGAAACCTTCCTTTTTGTCTTTGATCTTCTTGGGGTATTGCTTAATAATGGACTAAATTATAAACAATTTAGTCACTTTTTGGAATGATTAAAAATTGTTTTTCAAAATGTTTAGGTCAATTCACAATTCTACCATCAGAGCATTAATTAAGCACCACAATTTAGGAAGGAGATAAATAAACATTCAAAGGAAGTAAATCAAAATAGTAACAGACCTCAACTCCAGGTCATAAGGAGAGAGAATAATCCACAAAGTCCATTGGGAAGAAATAGAGACATTCCATTTAAAATAACAACAGACAATATAAAGTATTTGGGAGTCTACCTGCCAAGATGGACCCAGGAACTATATACACACAATTATAAAACACCACACAAATAAAGTCA
The DNA here is from genome assembly GCA_023553655.1 of Myrmecobius fasciatus. Classification (NCBI taxonomy): domain Eukaryota; kingdom Metazoa; phylum Chordata; class Mammalia; order Dasyuromorphia; family Myrmecobiidae; genus Myrmecobius; species Myrmecobius fasciatus. The sequence goes on from JAJPUD010011942.1 coordinate 47,514, forward strand.
GATCTAAACAATCAGAGAAATATTAATTGATAATGAGTACACTAAGCCAATATGATAAAAATGACAATTCTACCTAAATCAATTTACTTATTCAGTGCCATATCAGTTAAACTACCAAATTATTATTTTATGAAGCTAGAAAAAATTCATCTGGAAGAATAAAAGATCAAGAATATCAAGACAACCAATGGGGGAAAATGTGAAGGAAGAGGGCCTAGCCATACCTGATCTCAAACTGTATTACAAAATAATAATCATCAAAATATTCTGGTAGTGGTAAAGAAATAGAGTGGTGGATCCAGACTAGATATACAATACAGTTGTAAACGACCATAGTAATTTACTGCTTGATAAATATAAAGATCTAAAGTTTGGAGACAAGATTAACACAAAGAATTTTGGGACATGTTTTTGACAAAATTTGCTGAGAAAATTGGAAAGCAGTTTGGCAAGACAATGTCTCACATAATATACCAAAATAAGGTCAAAATTAGTACATGATTTACACATAAAGGATATCATAAACCAATGATAGGAGCATGAAATATTTTACCTCTCAGATTTACAAATAAGGGAAGGATTTATGACTAAATAAGAAATAGAAAGCATTACAGGATATAGTGTGGATAATTTTAATTACATCAAAATAAAACATTTTTGCACAACCAAAAGCAGTGCAGTCAAAATTGGAAGAAAGACAGAAAACTGAAAATTTTTTTATGTTTCTCTGACAAAGGTTTCATTTCTCAAATATATAGAGAACCAAGTCATATTTATAAGAATATAAGTCATTCCCCAATAAGTAAAGGATCAAAACATATAAACAGTTTACAGAAGAAATCAAAGCTATCAGTAGCTGTATGAAAAAAAATGCTCTAAATCACTACTGAGTAGAGAAATGCAAATTAAAATACTTCTGAGGTACCATCTCACACTTATCAGTTTGGCTAGTATGATAAAATAGGAAAATGACATATTAGAAGATGTGGGAAAAACAGGGACGCTAATGCATTGTTGGTAAAGCTGTGAACTGATCCAGTCATTCTGAAGAGCCTTGGAATTATGCCAAAAAAAATTAAAGCTATGTATCTTTTTTCCCTTTTTAAAAAATGTATTTGTTTGTTTTTAACACATGTTGCTTTATGAATCATGTTGGGAGAGAAAAATCAGAGCAAAATGGAAAAACCATGGGAGAGATTAAAAAAACAGAAAAAAGAAATGAACATAGCCTGTGTTGATTTACATTCAGTCTCCTTAGTTCTTTTTCTGGATGCAGATGACATTTTCTGTCAAAAGTCTATTGGGATTGCTTTAGATCACTGAACTACTGAAAAGAACCAGGTCTTTCATAGTTGATCATTGCACATTCTTGCTGTTATTGCATGCAATATATTCCTGGTTCTTCTTGTTTCAGGCTTTTCTAAAATCAGCTTGTTCATTTTTTATAGAACAATAATGCTCCATTACATTCATATACCACAACTTGTTCAGCTATTCCCCAATTGATGGGCATCTATTCATTTTCCAATTATTTGCTACCACAAAAAGAGCTGCTACAAATATTTTTGCTCATGTGGATCCTTTTCCCTCCTTTGTGATTTCTTTGGGATATAGAGCCAGTAATGGCACTATTGGGTCAAAGGCTATGCACAGTTTTATAGCCCTTTGGGCATAGTTACCAGATTGTTCTCCAAAATGGTTGGATCATTTCACAACTCCATCAACAATGCATTAGTGTTCCAGTTTTCCCACATCCCCTCCAATATTTATCATTATTTTTTCCTGTCATTTTAGTCAATCTCGGAAGTGTGAGATGGTTATGCATACCTTTTTACCCAGCAATACCACTACTAGGTCTGTATCCCAAAGAGATTTTTTTAAAAAAAGGGGTCTATATGTACAAAAATATTTATAGTAGCTCTTTTTGTGATGGCAAGGAATTGGAAATTGAGGGAATGCCCATAAACAGGGAAATGGCTGAACAAATTGTAGCGTATGATTGTAGGGGAATACTGTTGTGCTATAATAAGTGATGAGCAGGATGATTTCAGAAAAGTCTGGGAGGATTTACATGAATTGATGCAAAATGAAATAAACCAAATCAGAACATTGTATTCAGAAACAGCAATCAACTGTGAATGCCTTAGGTATTCTCATCAATTCAATGATCTAAGATAATTCCAAAGAACTTATGATGAAAAATGCTATCCATTTCCAGAGAAAGAACTGATAGAGTCTGAATGCAAATGGAAGATTACTTTTTAAATTTTATTATTATTAGTTTTTTCCTAGTCTGTATTTTCCTTTGCAACATGACTAAGAGGGAAATGTTTTCCATGACCGCACATGTATAAATCTATATCATAATACTTGCTTTCTCAAGGAAGGAGGAGAAAAAGAGAGGGGGAGAATTTGGAATTCAAAATTCTAAAAAACAATATTGAAAATTTCTGTTTACAATGTAACAAAAAAATTTAAATAAAAAAAAGAAGAGATGGTAAAGAAATTAAGAGATATTTACCCTAAAGAGGAGAAGGCTTGTGGTGGTGATGTGCTGATAAATGTTTAATAACTAGCTCTTTTTTGGAGGTGAGAGGAAATGTACACACAACAGGGCAGAGGGAATATGACAATTGTCTTTGAGTACTTGAGAGATTGTAGGGTGGAAGAGGGATCAGACTTGGGTTGAGGGTGGGAGTTGTGTGTCAAAAAATAAAATGAGCAGTGGGGTCAAAATTGCAAAGAGATACATTGAGGCTTACCATGAGGAAGCACTTTTTAACAATTCAAATAATCTGAACATAGAATGGGATCCCTTGGGAAGTTGTAGAATCCTCCTCACCAGAAATTTATAAATAGTGGGCAGGGTGTTGTCTTGGGGATTTTCTGTCAGGCTGCTGAAATCCCTTTACAACTCTGAAATTCTGTGACATTGCTAAAGAAATTGACAGCTCTGCAATATCAGAAGGGCATATTGCCCTTGCCACATGTACTTTCTTTCCCACTCTCTCCCATGGTACACCCCATAGATACCCACAGAATCCTCCATGTGGGGTAGCTTTTTCTGGGAACTATGAGTGAAGGAGGCCCAAGTAATATCATTCTAACTGGTAAGCCTATTCTCAGCTCCAACAGTTTATGTTCTAAGGATCCCCCAGCTCTGACATCCTGTGTTCTAATGTCCTTCTCAAATCTGATATTTACTGTTCTAAGAGCTCTACTACCTTTAACATGTTATGAGTGATTACAGAACTTACAGCCTGTGACAGACTTGGACTTGGGCAGTCAAGAGGCTTGATAAACATGAAAAGATAAAGGCAGTGAGTGAGTGGACATGAGGAGCTACCCTTCTCCTCCATTAAAAGATCTGGAAGCAGTGTTACTCTGTTCTCCCCTTTTATTCTTCCCTCATCCTCCAGGGATGTGTCATTATCTGAAACATCATTCTTCTCAACATTTACCAGTTGACTCGTGTAATTTCTCAGTAGAAAGGATTCTTGTGGGCAGGGTTAGGTCTGCAGAGCCCTGAGGCCAGGGTAGGCATGGTTTCCTGGCACTTGATTTCTTGCACCTTCCTTGATGGGGCAGGGGATATTAATATATCGGGGAGAGAGGCTGATTTAAAAGAAAGAACTTTTTTTATTAAAACTTTTTATTTTCAAAACATGTACATAGATAATTTTCAACATTCACCCTTGCAAAACCTTGTTTTCCTATTTTTTTTCTCCTTTCCTTCTCCCCACCTCTAAGGCAAGCAATCCAATATATGTTAAACATATGCAATTCTTCTATACATATTTCCATATTTATCATGCTACACAAGAAAAATCAGATCAAAAAGGATCTTAACAAATGTCTCATTTGCTCCATCACCATTGGAAAAAACAAATAAACAAAACTCAAAACTATTGTAAAAAATCTGCATAGTCAAGCAAAATAAATTCCCACATTATTCACCATTCAAAAATGCAGCTCATTCTGCATTTTTAACCCATCACCCGTCTTTTGGGAGGTAGGTATCATGATACCATGGAATCATTGGTGGATCATTTGCATTGATCGGAATTCTTAAGTCTTTCAAATTGTTCATTTTAGCAATTTTTTAAAATATAAATTCACCTACTTCTGCTCACTTTCCTCAGCATCAATTCATAAAAATCCTCCCAGAGTTTTCTGAAACTGTCCCCTTCATCTTTTATTATGGCACAATAGTATTCTATTATATACTATAATTTATTCAGCTCTTCCTCAGTTGATAAACACCTCCTTTGTTTATTAAATTTTTTT